>JASDQU010508743.1:23462-36866 GCA_032191745.1 Picea mariana | reverse complement strand
TAAACATAGCATCCAAGAAATGTAAACAGTAAGCATCACAACACAATGAAAATTGAGTCAAAGCTTCATATATATTAAATCAAGTGCTCCTGTACATGGGTTCTTCTCTACAGCTCTCTGCTACAACTCTATAGCTTATGAATTCTGAATGATCATCCAAAATTTTTAATGATACAAGGGTGAGGGTGTCTATATCCGTTTTCCCTCCTATGCTTCTAAACTGTCTAATCTATCATTCATATCTACCTACTTTACATTAACAGAATTAAATGCCTAATACATCTGGCAGATGAGAGTAATCTCTCCAGATCTGTTCATATCTCCAAGACATAAATGTAAGTACGCCTTTTCCTAGTTATCACATTAATGCTTCAAATTTCAAAATTTAAAACGTTTTCATAAAAACGTGCTCCATTTTCCATCTGTGCGTCCAGCTGTCTCCTGCGTTTATGTTGCTCACTTGGCTAGCTGCTTACGATGCTCCTACATCATACTCCCTTGCTTGAAAATTTTCATGACCTCCTGTTCATGAGCTCTTGCACGGTCCATCCATGCCTATGAATTGTTGCTTCATCCTCCCAACTAGCATCTTCAACTGGATGTCCCTTCCATTTGACCAAGTATTCAAAATACTCTTTTCTCCTGGTCTTTCTTCTAATCCTCTTGTCAATTATGCTTTCCATCTATGGATTTTCAGCTACAGGCATTTTTTTTTTCCATTGAATTGGTGTATATGATCACATACCTGCAAACCTTCCTTAAATTTAACAAAAAGAGACTAGCATTTTCATCAAAATTTTCTTTAATCTCACATGACTATTTTTGGATTAGTCAACAACCCTAACTTGAAATAATCATAAATTTGTACCTGTAATGAATAAATATAGGAAAATGATACACAATGTTCTTCAATGTGTTTTATGAAATTCCTCCAGGTGTAACTACTTGGAACCTCTCATAAAAGGAGTTATAGCAAAAATGACATACCTTGCTGAATTCTGGATTATTCTATAGAGCAAACTTTTAGAGCGTGCCCCACATAGAATATTTGTTGAATAGATATGAAACTGTTGCATAGAATACTATAGACTGTACGCTAACCAACACATTTGTTCTTACTGAATTTAGGCCTGTTATGAATAAGTTATGATGTTTTTACCTGAAACACTTGTTTTAGACTAGTTTCATGACCACAAACCCTATTTTACACAGAGTGTAACTCCAAAAATAAAACGACCCACAAGCTATATTTTTTTCCATAGATACTTGGATATGTTTCCTCAATTTCATAGAAATTTCACGGTCTGAATAATTCTATAAAAAAATTTATTACGAAAATGGTGAGATGACCTGTAAATAACATACCTTAGAAAGCATCATCAAAAGAATTGATCCTTCCTTGAATTCCGATCTTCTTTTCTTCACCTTCCCTCAGAAATTTGGCTTAGATATCCTTTGGTTACCTCATACACCTATATATATTCAATATTCTCAAGTGCGATCTAAAATGAGAGAGCCTTGCCTCTTATTTATACTCTCCAAGTAGCTTCCTTAAAAACATCTTCTAGGTCACTTTGTCCACTTTCCTTATTTTAGGGTTAACTCACTTCTAATTTCTCCATTAAATTTATTGTTTACATAATTTATTTTGTATTCATTTTCAATTATAGTACACTCATCACTTCACTTTATTATTTACCTTCTAAAATCTCTTAAACCACTTTGACTACTTTGACCTTTTGGGGATTCTAGATGACATATGAGGGTCCTTCAACTTCGTAAGACCATAACTCTCAAACCGTGAGGAGTTATGTGACGTTCCACATACCACCAGAAATGGAATGAAATGTACTATCCATTAGAATAGTATTATCCAAAAATATATCAAAACTCATACCATTATCCATCAAACAAACTTGGGTCCATTACCCAAACCTGGGTTCTCCAACTTCTTATGGCCATAACTCTCTAACTGTGAGGAGTTATGTGACATTCCACATACCAGCCGAAATGGCATGAAAAGCAATATCCATATAGGACGGTTTCACTAAAAAATTCACTGACCTTCATCTCATTATTCCACAAATAAGCATGGGTTCTCTAACCATACTTCTAGGATAACTCAATCCTCAAAACGTCTTCCCGTGAGTGCTTTCACCTTAAGGGGACCACTTTGGAGTTCATCCTTTGTGATATCGGGATTTCTTCAAGGGTTGACATCAATGACAACCAAACTTAATCAACAAAGGATTCCTCCCAAACTGTTCATCCCAAAGTATTCATCTTCTTAGAAAATAACCCATGTGGAAGGTAAAACAACCTGTTATGCAAGTGGGGTTTCGATAGTTTTGAGAGCTTACTCACTGATTTCTGTAAAATCAATCTTGAATTTAGCTTCCTGGGAACTAGCAAGAATCCTCAACTTTTCCTTGCCTAAGTATTTTGACCCATGGAGATAAGTAATTCCAACCGAATGGATTATTTTGGTATATTTGGAAATTGAAATTCAATTGCGTCTCTGTAATGGGCACTTGTAACAAAAACAAATTAAATTAATAACTAATATTTATTAAAAAAGTAGCTACAAAATTTTCAACTCTTAGTTAAACAAAAATCAATTAATAGAATCAAATCAAATTCGTATCACATCTTATAAATAAGCACAACTACATACCAAAATGGACATTATATTTTGGGATTTGGTGCAAATTTGAGGAAATTAAATCCATAAGATTTAATAATCACTCAAATCTCGACAAATTTAAATCAACCAATTGAAATCACAACATTGACTCATAATGAAAATCCAATCTTTAAGGTAAGCCTTAGATTATATGGCTAAGATGTTTTTATTTCCAAGAGCAAGAATGGATATGGGGTATATTAAATATAGAGAGTCCATTTTACTCAAAATAAAATTCAAACACCTAAGCTTAAAAATCTTGATAATAATTGTGATTAAGAACAAGACTAGATTCCATGTAGTCAAACCATATTTTAGAATCATATGTTAATTATTGAACGATATAAAAATATTCCTCATAATTATGTTTTGAATCAAAGTGAATGTGAGGAATTCACATTAAAACTACTTTGAATAATTAATCAAGTTGTTGTATAATAATGTCACGTGGAAACAAATCCATTCACCTAAATGGAAAAATATTTACATGGTTATATTGAAACTTAAATAAGAAAGCAAGAACAATAAAAGATAGAGGGAAACTACATAATAAAATCAAATGGGGGCCCATTTAATTTTCTAAAAATTTAAGGGGATTTGTTGTTTGCCACAACACCATCTTATAGCTATGTAGTAGCCTTGACCACCTACCTCTTGCATTATTTGTCCTTCATTTTGCATTCACCTACCCAGGGAGAGAACAAATGATAAGAGTGGATATCACTTTCCAGTAGCATTTGAATTTCTCATTGCTTAGGTTGGTTCCATGCGCTTGGAATATAGGAGCATGCTATTAAGCTACTCATTCTCTCTTGTTGAATATACTTTAATCTCTTTTTTCGGACTCGTAAAAGGAAACGAAAAAGGTATCGATATTAATTGTGCCATTCTTTCATGATTTTTAAACCATGAAAGAGACTAATAATACTTTTTTCATTCTTTCATTTTCGTTAAACCATGAAGGAGACAAAAAACACAAAAAAACAAAAAAAAATGAGTGGGGATTTTTCACCATTGGTCTATTCTCAAAATGGTAGTGTGAGTCGAGTATCCCTTAAACATGGAACCTATTTGAGTCCTTATCATACAATTGGGTTTTATCTTTCCTAGAAGTCATCCCAGTAATATGAGTTAGAGATACTCCTCCAACTGGTTACTCTTCGAGTATTCATGGAGAGTGCTTCAATGCCTCCTGTGTTGTTGCACTATATTCATCTAGCTCTTGTGTCTTGCTGTCAAGTCACCATTGTGTTGTGTTATATGTTCAAGAGAATTTTAAGCCTGAGTCGACTATCTGTATTTTTGTTTACTTTTTGAGTTGTCCATCCCTGTGTCAGTAGTACTTTGTGATACTTTCTCTTCACATTATCTCTTGGTGGATGTTTTGTGTCAATTGATGGGGGATACATTGAGGCCTTCCTTCGATGAATCTCTTCCTATTGAATTAATAACATTATCTAGGAGAGGGATCTAGAAACCATACAGTACCTTAGAACTTACAGTCCTCGGCGACATGCCTCCTCGTGATCGAAAATGGGTTTACATCATTGACTCATGATCGATTGATTCTACAACTGTTCGACATCAGATCCTCTATTCACACTTGATATATTATACTAGTTACCTTGGGGTCCATATTCATCATCAATGGGTCCCCTCATGTATGTTAAGGGTATACATCAATGACCGATAATCAGACGGTTTCTACCATGCTCGACATCAACTCATTTATTCGTATGTTGTAGATTTGTACCATTGGGTTTTGGGCCGAAGACCTTGGGTTTGGGGCCACGTCATTCCTCTAAAACATACCCTCCCAAGTTTTGATGGAGTATGTCACTTGTATATAAATACTTTAGGGGAACTCTCCTCAGTGCTTGTTGTCTTCCTGACATCTATATGATGTGTCATATATCCACATTGTATATGTCTGTGGTTATGGTTACGTTCCTGACATAGATCCACATTGTATTTTCTAGTGGCTATGATTCTTGACATATATCTACATTATATTGTCTCGTGGGTACAATCTTATTGATAATATGGATCAATTGTGCATTCTTTCATGGCCATGGTATAGTATTTGATATCATGGATCCATAGCATATTTTTTGGTGGCCATGCTCATTCAAAGTTTGAGTATGTCTACCTAGGGGATTGGTCTATATATTCTCTCATCCTTGGTGTTTGATTGCAGGACTTATTTGGTTTCCAAAACTCCTTTTCTCTCTCCTTGTGCCACCTCACATGGAAATTATTGTAATGTATTACGACCATCAACTCCTTTCTTAAACTCACACATTAGGGGAATATTTTATAGACTTAATTTCCACCCTATAGGATAAAGAGGAAGCCATTAGAATATAGAATCCTTAATACATTGTTTTCCCAAGTTTTGACCATTTTTGGAACATTTTTGGAGGCCCTCGCATGACACCTAGTAGACAACAAGTGAGCCCCTCACTGGACACTAGTGGCTTAACAAGTGAGGCATTATCAGAATTCTATAAATTGAGGAGTTAAGAGGTGGTATGTGAGGGATGAGTTTGATATTCATGTCAAAGGCCTAGGAACTCAGATCATTCAAGTCTCTAGTGGTCTCTAGAAGATCTATAAGCCTCCTATAAGCCTACTCCAAGAGCTATATAACAAAGGAAAGCCTTGGGGAAGGGGAAGAAGAATGGAATAGTAATGTTATGCTATTCAACTGCAGAGGTGTCCTTCAAGACAACCAAGAGTTAGTGAGCCTAACCTAACCAAGGAGATGTTAGGAGAGGCAAGGAGCAAGGAGACTAAAGGAGCTTGTACCATCACTTGAGATATGTCTTAATGTAATGATATTGTGTTCCATTAATAGATCATTTGGTTTTCCCCTTGAATGTTTGTCTTTGATACATGAATATTCATATTTGATCTTGTAGACTATAGATAAGGGTATATTCAAGCTAGATCTAAGATTCTAACACTAGGAAGAAGTGTAGAATAGATCTAGTGAAAAAGATGCAATGAATTCTTTGATTTTTGGCTCTAGTTCCTATTATTCGTTGGATATTTTCCATGAATATTTGATATCTTCCTCATGTTGACAAAGATCACTACAAGAACATTCTAGGTCCTCTTGTGGAAATTTTTCATGGATCCTCCTTTTCTTCCAAATATACATAATCAACCTTGGTTATAATCTTGAACTTTGGACAAGGATTTAAGAAGATCCTTGTGGTGGCGTGCCCTCTACTCAAAAAGTTCTTGATTTTTTGAATTTTTTTTCTGGTGTTAAATTTCCTTCCCACAAATGGATTAGCGCATGGGGTTCTCACAACACCAAAAAGTATTGAAGAAATGAAAAGAAAACATAAAAAAATTCAATCAACCAATCATGTACTCGAAGTGCCACCGTGTTACTAATATTTTTCTTTCACCAAGCTATATTTTCACACAAGTTAGGCTTCTCTTATTTTCATGAACCAAACTAAAAGAAAACAAAGTTGCATGACTAGAAACTTGCATGAAAGAAAACACTGAGGCTTTGAAGAAACTCACCAAAGTGAATGCATCGACACCTTCATAAATTATGAAGTAATGACACCTTTGCATCTTAACGCTTCTCCTCCCCCAAGTTGAAATTGTAGATACAAAACAAAAACTTTTGAAAATAACCTACCTATGATCTAATCCCTTTTAGCACCTCCCTGACAATGACGCAAAAAATATCGGTAAAATTATATGCTAATTTATTGACATTAAATTATCAATTAGGAGTTTGTAAACTTATAGATTCGGGCACATGAAATGCAAGATTAAATCTCTAATATGTCCTATTCCGATGACAATATAAGAAAACCAAGCAAATTAAAGAAAATAAAGTTGTAGGAAATTAACGTTAGGAATATATCTCTGGGATGTGAGACAGTACGTGCTATAAGGGCTCGGGGTTACAATACTTCATATATGTATGTTCATGTAAATTCATGTATGTAACTTACTAATATGTCTTAATCCTTCAATGATTTTTCCTGTAGTAACTTCTTCTATGGCGAAAAATTAAAGAAAGCAAATTGTTGAAAATTAACACTAACGAAATTGTCACTGGGTTGTGGAACAACTAATGCTATAAAGGTTGAGTTGAAAATTTTCATACGAGGCTGTTCATGCAACTTTGTAGAAGTAGCTTATTATTGTATTAATATTCAATGATATTCTTATAGTGGATCCACATTTATGTTGGAGGAAAACAAATTAAAACAATTTAATGCAAAACACACACTTTGGAGATTAGTCTTCAAAAGAGATACACTCGAAAATAGAAATATAAGACAAAAAAAAAATGAAATATGTGTGGACATGAAATTAGTTTCATTTTATGTATAAGATTGAAATTACTTCATAACAACAATCCATTTAGCGCTACATATGCACTTGTGATACTTTAGACAACAATATTATAACCTGACAATACATAACAATGTATCAATTTATGATATATATTTATGGAACAATGTACATATTAATATGACAAAACAATTTATCACAATATAGCAGAACAACATATAAGAATAATTTTAAATGATATGTAACAAAACAATGACAAAATATATAAATATAAATATATATATATATATAAATATAAATATATATATATATATAAATATATATATATATATATGAATGAGATAAACAAAACAATACCCACAATCAAAGCTTGCATGCGTCAACAACATAACAAATCACAAAAATATACATATCCCTTTGACAATGTCTAGCACTAAATGGAGGAGGCGAACAAGTTTAAGCGTAAAGAAGGTGAACGTGCTTGGCGAATGGGACAAATTTAATAGACCGTTAGAGTGTCGTGGAGAGACAATCTAGGGTAGGTGAGAAGGCCAAATCTAAGGACAAAATAAGCACGGTGAGTGAATGTAAGATGTGAATTTACAGAGTTGGGAGTTAGAGGTGAATCTATAATTGAATGCAATCTAGATGTAGACAACAAAAGATTTGTGTGGGTGGAAGGTGAGATCGTGGGTAAATGTTAGAAGTGTTGAAGAAAGGGAAAAATTGGTAGCGTTGGAATAGTTAATGGATATGTGATAAATTTTGTAAAACCATATCGTTTATTTATGGTTATTGATTAACAATCAATATGTATTTCCATCCTTGAATAAGGACATAAATAAACAATTTTTTTCATTTTGGATTAACTAACTCCATGAGTGAAGCTTTTGTTCATCAGATCTTGAACATTTTCCTTCCCTATAATATTTTTAATTGGTGAGTATGAGTGGATAAATTTTGTAAAACCATATATTTTATTTATGATTTTTAATTAACAATCAAACAATTTTTTTCATTTTGGTTTAACTAACTCCATGAGTGAAGCTTTTGTTCATCAGATCTTGAACATTTTCCTTCCCTATAATATTTTTAATTGGTGAGTATGAGTGGATAAATTTTGTAAAACCATATATTTTATTTATGATTTTTAATTAACAATCATTATGTATTTCGATCCTTGAACAAGGAAATAAAGAAACAATTATAGGATAATCTTATATATCTTTTTATAAATGATTTTTATCAAAAATATAAATAGTCTGTAAATTTTCAAAATTAAATAATGTATTAATTTTTTCAACAACAATATTTGTATAACTCATTATAGATTCACTTTTCCTTAGATATTTAAGATTAATAGCTACTATAAATTCAAGAGAAAAAACCTTAATCTACCTACAATATGATCTTAAGAAAATTTTGAAACTTAATGAAGATTTCCCTATTTCTATAAAAAAGAACGGATCGAAAACAATGCCCTCTATTTTTACTTTAGCATGCCCATGTTATCCAATAAAATGTGTAGACTTCCTATTTTTTTCATTAGTGTATGAAATAGATTTCCAGTGGACTCATAACTTGCTTTTTCATTAAATAAAGGAATGAAACAATTCTTTAGAATATTTCTTTTTGTATGTCATTTGAAATAAGGCTATAGATCACATTAGACGAGGAAATTAATAGGCTTAGTCTCTATGATTGAGCTACTTTGTTTGTGATTTTGGCTCTCGAAGTTTATAATATTCTCATTTTTTTTTTATGTTTGGAAATGATTTAGAGATGTGTTAATCTATAGGTTTTTGTTGTATAGGTTTTGTTTCATGAGACTTATTTATTTCAAGCAATTTTTCGTGACCAATGTCTTTATTTTGATTGTAAGTCTAAACTATTTCAAATTATGATAATTAGGGATGGCTACTTGGTTGGATGGTCGGTTAATATCTCTCAATCTATGGTGGCTCTCAACCTCACTTTCAACAGTTGCTTTGTTTTGTAATCAAGGCAAGGGGAAGAAGGAGAATGAGATATTTGTATATTCTCTATTAAGGAATCCCCTTCAATGTGGTCAAATAATATTAGCTTAGAATTTTGGAGTTCCAAGATCTTAAAAGTATCCTTAACCATATTAGTTGTAGAATTAATTTGGTATGCCTTCCATGTTTCCTCAAAGGGAATATTAAGGTCCCTTAACTCACAATGATCATCCCAACAATATTTAGAGGTTGCAACATTCATAGAACATAATATTTATTTACAATGTAATTCATTAGAGGTTGTTCCATATTTTTTGTCCCCTGTTTGGATAATATGTTATTTTTTTAATGTGCATCTCATTGTTGTAACATGTATATCTAAATTGACATACCGTGAAATATCTTCTTGTAAATTATAATATTTACCATTATCTAGATTGAACTCTTCTGTTTGGATAATATGTTATTTTTTTAATGTGCATCTCATTGTTGTAACATGTATATCTAAATTGACATACCGTGAAATATCTTCTTGTAAATTATAATATTTACCATTATCTAGATTGAACTCTTCTATAGGATTACTTTGTAGACTAATTTCTTCTAAATTATCTTATTCATCAAAGAATGACACATTTCCTTGTTCAATGATCTTGGTTGAGAATATCCATGATGATGTCAATCTTGTTCATTGTGTATTAATTTCTCTTATGGAAAGGAAAGGAGATAACAAAAACACTCGATCAATTCTTCTCTAGAGGATTTTGTCACTCTTACAAAATATATAATAAGTATGCATAACCCTCAATAGAAAATCATCAACAATTTTATCTCTCCTTTTTCATATTTCCTCAAGTTCACATAAATGTTCTTCATAATTATAAAAGTTATAGAATTTACAAAACTTCCATAAAATAATTCCAAATATGAATAGATATGGATAGTAGTGACCTATACCAAGATTTAATACATCCTTCTAATGTGAGGGTAAATAACCTTCAAAATTCATTTTCCTAAAAAAAAAAATTAAGAGATTGACATGCAAGGTTAAATTTGCTAACATGCCTAAATTTAGGTGTTTGTCATTCACCATGAAATTTAAATTTAGACATGACATCAATTATCTTCTCCAAGATAGCATGGAATGGTCTCAAAAAACTAAATGGATGATCCGAAATAGTGATATGGAGGCAATCCATGGGATATTATTGCATATTAGAAAAAATGACTCCACACGAGTTGAATTGTCATCAACCCTCCTTCTAGTGTCAATTATGTGGGTGAGTTGAAATGTATTACTTTGAGAATTCCCAATTAGATTACTTCCCATTTGTTGTAGGGAACCCATCTATATTTGGGCCTAGCAACCACTACTGATTTGAGTTTTAATGGTTATAGCTCACTCCATGTTTGGGGTTTTCTAATCTAATAAAATGAAAAGAAGCTAAAAATGCATAAATGTAAATGTAGGCATTTTGACATATTATTAGAAATGATGAAAAAAACACATAATCAAAATTATCACTACCATTATGCTCAAAAATATGTTGATTATGAAAATAAAAACACGAATATGAGTAAATAGTTACAAAACCCATAATAATATGATATTAAACAAGTAATTATAACTATATCCTACAAGTTTAGACAACAATTCTAATATATATATAGTGTAAATCAAATTCTTAAAACAACTTCAATGATTAACAAATACACAAGAATAGTCATCCACACATGAAACACATGCATCAAATCTCTCCAAAAAAAAATGTTTGAGCAAAGGTGGATTCTTTTCATTGAAAATTTAAGCATAAGAACATGAAAGATCCCATTAAAAAAAATCCCTCTTCGCATTTAATCAATTCATTTTTATATTTTTTTTAACTTTCTTGTAAACCCCTGGACTTCCTTCTTGGAAATTATGACTCTTCAACTTCTTTCTTGGTAATTATTTCTTCCCTGTACAATTTCCTTCCTTCAATTTCATGTAGGTTTCATCCAATGAATTTTGAGAATCAAATATTGAGAACTAGTAATAAATTAATTATCCTACTTTTAAAAAGTGGTGGGTTCACATTACTTTTTCTTTGATTTGTTAATTTTATTGGTAAAATATTCTTCATTATGATCTTGCATTACTTTGATAGTTTTGAGTTCATTGTTTTCTTGAATTCCATCTTTCATTATTTTCATAGTGGATTGTCTTGCTTTCATAAATTAATTCTGCATTTCTCATTGTTTCTGTCATTCAATACATTAATTGATTTTACCATTATTTTATCAAAATAATAATAATGTTTAATAATAATAAATTAAAGAATATTTATATTAATAATTGAAATTATTCTTTTCCATTTTGATTCTAACATGGAATGTATATACTTGAAAGTGTTAAACTTAATCGATAATAAAAACATTACATCCATAAACAATGACTTATTATTCTCAAAGAAAATCCAAACACTATTGTCCATTTCAGTAGTACAAAATTTATCAAATGATATTGCATATAAAGACAAACATTGTATATTGAATTTTTAAAATGGTGTTGGATTAAATTTTGATCATTATGAATTTTCTAGGAAAAAGATTGAGGGAAAATCAGAACAGTAAAATTTCTTTTATGGTAGGAAAAATTAGCTGCACATAAATGCCATTCAATGGTTATTGGGTGAGTATTTCATTTAAAGCGGCCTCTAAACCAAAATTTTAACTCCATGGAAACTTTAAAATTCAAGAGAAAGATAAACTTATCAGTGATATAAATGACTTTAAGTGGAAGAAAAAGTGTAATACGAACTCTAAGGAAAGTATAAGGATAACCCCGATGTATAATAATCATGGCAAACAAATTAGTTTTTCAACGATGGGATATAGAAACTTTTTGAACGGGACTTTTCAAATTTTGTTTTTTTATCAAAGTGATTTTATTATTATTCAATCATGAAATCATATTTTCCACTTTTAACTTTTAGCGAAGCGCACTATTGGCTTTTAACCATAGAATTTGACATTCAACAGAGTTTAAATCTTACTTTTTATTGGATTTAGAATTTTACTTTTGTTTCAGAGCTAGAATCTCACTTTCTACTCCAATCAAATCCAAAGTTTAACGTCGGGGACAGTTTTCACTTTCTACTCCAATCAAATCCAAGGTTGAACCTCGGCGGAATTTTTCAGAGAATGGTTTCAACTTTCAAATAAACATTCCATGGAATTAGAATTCTACTTTCGAATTTGATCAAAACTAAAAGTTTAAATTGAAACATTTTCGAAGGATTGTTTCTACTTTAAAAAAATCAATTTGCACACTCGTTAGATGACTAAAATCCATTGGGGAAGACTTCTGAATTTATTTTGGAAGTAGGGAAAGTATATTTTTAACGTGAAAACTTTATTCTCATGTTAGTAAAATTTTCATCAAATTTGAAAATGGTAAAAAAAAAAAAAAAGTTGAATATCAAAATAATAAAAGTAAAGTGGTACTCAAAAAGTTTAAAAAAGTTTTAGAGTGTGTTCAGCTCTCAACAAATCCCTAAATCCATATCCCTCTCAAAACCATAACACTTATAAAATCTAAATATATAATATATCTAAGTCCTCTAACATCTAACCCTTATAATCCATAACCCATAGAAATTGAAGTCCTAACCCCTCCAACCTTTAAAAAACCTATAATACTTAATCCATATAATTCTTAAAAGTTGAAACCCTTAACCACTTCATTATAACACATAGATCCCTAACTCCTGTAACCCATAGTCATTAAGTCATGACCTAATAAAAACTTATAAACTCTAATTGTTAACTATAAACTATAACCCCTGTCCCTTATATATTTTAAACCATGTAACTTATTTAACATCTTGCGATTATAACGCATCATATTTTCATTTCCAATTCTCATTTGTTTTTTCTTCCTTATATATCTTATGATGTTAATTATGTAGATATCATTTTGGGTAGAATCATATTTCCTTTGTCATACCTTTTGTCATAACTTTTCATTTCTCATGCTTAGTCAATCTTGAACCCTAACACTGATATTTTACAAAACAAAGAAAACAAACCATAAACTTAACACATGAAAAACTTCTTAGAAAAAAAATTGAAATGTTTGACAATGTATTCTCTAACCTCCATGCCTTTGAATGATAATAAAATCACATGGAAATAACAATATAATTATACCTATCCAAAGGGTGTACTACAAGTTAATCCTTAATACTAATATCCTTCCCAAAAAGGTAGCACGGCAAACCATTTATAAAATTAACACGACAAAACCTTTAAAAAAATAAAAAACTTAAAATGAAAGGAAAGGAAAGATAATTATGATATGATATCATTTGATAGTGCATTCTTTGAACTGTGCATATGCCCATAGTGTATTTTATAATATCCACACCTTTCCAC
>JASDQU010508743.1:0-16068 GCA_032191745.1 Picea mariana | reverse complement strand
CATTGTAATCATCTTCTTGTGAATGAGCGCAACCGTCACATCTCTTCTCAAAGATAAGCCGCCACCATTCCAACAAGCTTGTTTTCCACAACATTTTACAGTTTCATCTTATTTAGTTATTGAATAGAAAACCAGTTTTACTGTATCTTTGTTATTCTGTGTTAATCATATTTTAATAATATGTATTCATTTCGTTCTTCTCATAAAATATGGATCACTACAATAGATTGAAGTGTACTTCAATGTTCATGAAGTAACTAGAAAACAAAATATTGTGTTTGTTTGGTTGAAGCTTGAAGCCCTTGCTTTGAAATGGTGGGAGAGTCATGCAGTAAGCAGAGAACTAGGAAATGAGCCACTAGCGACTGATTGGGAAGTGTTTAATAACATGATCAAATATTGGTTTTATCCAATAAGATATTAGGAACACCAGCAAATAGTATGGCATTACCTCAGATAGAGACAAGCACAATCAATGCAGGAGTACATGACATAGTTCAGGAAGAGAGAAATTCATATGGGATTCTCTCTCAAAAGTCCAAACATGTTGGTCAAGTATTTGGGGGAATGTTTTCCTCATATTCATAGACAATTGATGTTATTCAAACAAAATATAATTGATGAGGCCAACATTCAACAACAGTACCTAGAGGGAGACAAGCAAAAGCAACAAACAAATCCTCACAAGAAAGTAGAACCACAAGAGAAGCAAATAAATAAGACAAACAAAAAGAAGTGGAATGTGAAGAAGGTTGTGGATGAAACAAAATAATGAACACCTTCCATCCAACAATGTAAAGTATGTGATCGAAAGGGACACACAAAGGATACTTGTTGGAAATTGTACCCTGAGAAGCACCCCAAATATTTTCAAAAAAAGAAGAAGAAAACATTAATATCAGTGGATGTTGAGGAGCGGGTGGATAACACATCCGACCCAGAAGGGAATATTAATTACACTAATCTTAAGAAATTTGTGGCATTAGTTGGTTTCAATCACAAGGAGGAGAAGGAAATGCATGAACTTTTCTATATTAAAATTCACATGATGAAAAGAAAGGTGGATTTCTTGTTTGATCCAGGTTCACAATCCAACTTGATATATACAAAATTGGTTGAGAAGCTCGGAATGGAGACTCAAGATCATCCACATTCACACCCCCTGGTTTGGGTAAGTCAAGATGTTGAATTGAAGGTGAGAAAGCAATGCAAATTTAAGTTTTCCATCAATCAAAATTTTGTTGATGAAGTAGTTGTAGATGTGGTTCCTCTAGACATATGTGGAGTCATCTTGGGAACTCCATATTTTTACGTGAGGGACACCATTTTCAGAAGGAGATAAAACTAGTTCAGGCTAGTCAGGGAAGGAAAATATTATGCCATAAATGCACAAAAGGATAAAGTTAAGCTCTCTTTGATCAATGCTCATCAGTAAAGAATAATAATGGGTAGTACAAATAAGTTTGTCTCGTTGTTCCTGAGAGAAGGAAAGCAACAAGAAGAAGTAAACAATTTCGAGTTGAAGGCATCCTTAGAAGGATGTAGTGGTGAGTAGCGTCAACAAATACAACAACTGATTGAAGCCTATAGGGAAGTGTTTCAAGATCCTCAAGGAATTCCACCCAAGAGAGATGTTGAAAAAGAGATTTAGTTGTTGCCGGAATGAACATTTCCTAAAATTGGGTTGTATAGGTACTCCGTCATTGAAGAAAATGAATTAAAGATGAAACTGCAGTAGTTGTTGGAGAAGGGAGTCATCCGACCCAGTGCATCACTGTGTGGTTCACCCATCATCATGGTGCCTAATAAAGATGGAAGATGGAGAATTTTCATTGACTATCGTTCCCTAATTAATATCACCATCAATAATAAATATCATTTTCCAAGGATTCATGACTTGTTGGATCAACTTCAACAAGCTATATTGTTCACTAAGTTGGACCTAAAATCAGGTTACCACCAAGTGAGAATCAAAGAAGAAGACATGTGGAAGATAGTGTTCAAAGTAATTTTTTTTTTTTTTTATGAATGGTTAGTAATGACTTTTGGATGATGCAATTCACTTGAAACATTTATGAGACTCATGAACTATGTACTACTTACCTTCACTGAATCTTTTATAATAGTATATATGGATGGCATACTAATATTTAGCAACACTTGGTAAGAACAACTCTCACATGTGACATAGGTATTAGAGACCTTGAATAAGAGTCAATTGATTTCCAACTTGCATAAATGTGAGTTTGCAAAGATTTCATTGATATATATTGGACACATGATTGGAGGAGGAGAGTTAAGGGTAGATCCAAATAAGATTTCATCCATCACACAATGGCATTTTCCCACCAATGCGACAGAGGCCAAGAGTTTCATGGGAGCATCTCAGTATTTGAGAAAGTTCATTTTTAACTTGTCCACAATAGCAACACCATTGCATTCCATAACTGCTAAAGGCAATAAATTTCATTGGGGTAAGATACAACAAAGATACTTTGAAGACTTGAAGAAGAAAATAAATAATGCTCCAGTATTAGCCATGCCAAATTTGCATCGACCATTTGATTTGGAGACTAATTCTAGTGGATATGCATTAGGAGAAATACTCATACAAGGAGGAAGGCCTATGTGCTACCATTCATAGTTGTTTCATGGAGAAGTGCTTGACTATTCCACATATGATAAGGTTCTATTTGCAATTGTACAATAAGTGAAGAAGTAGAAGCATTAGCTCTTGGGGAAAGAGACTATCATAACATAGATCGTCATCCTCTTCAGTATCTATAGAGTCATAGAAAGATGAAGCAAGTAAGAAATTACAATTGGTTAGGTTTCTTGCAACAATTTCATTTTTTTGATTAAGTACAAGAAAGGAGTCACAAATACACTAGCAAACATGTTCTCTCGATCACCACTGAAGAAGATTGCAACAGGTGGAATGATAATGCAACTTGAGCCTTTCACTCACAAAATTTTGAGTGAATATTATGAGGGAGATGAATATTTCAGGGAAGTCTACAATTAGCTAAAGGAAATGATATTTTTTTTCATGGAAGGATATGAATACCACATCCAAGATGGGCTACTATACAAGATGGGAAAATTGTGCATACCCTGGGACAAAAGAGTGTAGATGATGAGAGAATCACACACTTCTAGAGTTTCTTGGCATTTTTTCATGAAAAATATAGTGGCGAATCTGAAGCAGTATGTGTATTGGAAAAATATGTAGGAGCAAGTGGAAAAGTTTGTTAGAGGTTGTGATATTTGCATCACTAGTAAGCCAAGCACCCAAAAACTTGGTTTGTACATGCCATTTCCAGTACCAAAAATGACATGGGAGAGCATATCAATGTATTTTTTCAAAGGTTTACCCATGAATCATAGAGGTAATGACTACTTGTTCATTGTGGCGGACCATTTCAACAAAATGTGCATGCTCATTCCTTGTAAGAAGACAATCTCAGGATGAGAAGCAACCGAACTATTCTTCAACAACATCTGGGTACATTTAGGATTTCCAACCTCCATCATATATGATAGGGACAACATGTTCTTGGGAGAGAATGGATATCAAGTTGAAGTACTCCACTGTTTTTCATCCTCAGGATAATGGAAAAACCGAGGTCGTAAATAGGACGTTGGTGCAACTATTGAGAGGATACAACAACACACATCCAAAGACTCGGGATGAGCATACAATCTGCATTCAACACTCTTACAATAGAGCACTCCATTATTCCAGTAATAAGTCCCCTTTTGAGACTTGTTTTGGCTATTTAACTCCTTCACCATTTGACATTGTTTATGGACAATAGATGGAAGAAGAAAAATTATAGGGGGAAGAACAGAAGGAAAGCACATTTGTAGACAAGATCAGGAAGATACATCCAAGAGTTTAGGTGAAGCTCGAGAATATCCAACAATTGTACAAAGTCAGGCATGATCAGGATAGGGAGGATCATAAGTTCCATATTGGAGACAAGGTGTGGCTCTACCTCACTAAGGAACAACTGCAAGGAGAAACAAAGAAACTCAAGTACATTAGATATGGATTGTTTTAGATCATTAAAAAAGTGAATGAGAATTCCTTCAAGCTAAAAAATCCACCTTATATGTAGATAAACTCATTGGTGAATGTGGAATACTTGAATTTTTTTTAACCCTCCATGTTGGATGAGGAGGAAGAACAACAAGTTCTTCCTACCATGGAAGAATTTGCACCTCATGGTCTTGAAGAGTTGAAGGAAGACACAATTCTGCAACAGAAGGAATAGATGACTTGAAGAGGACAACAAGAAATGTGGCACATTGGTCTCAAGGGACATACTGAAAGGAAAGCAAAGTGGTATGAGAGGAACCATATTGTAAGCAATTTCCCTCATCTATCCTTGGAAGCTTTTGGGGACCAAAATCCTCCCATTGGGTAGGTGTAATCCGAATTAGATCTGAAAATAACAATTGGCTATCAACACGGGACGCAAATATGAACAACACAATAATTGTTAAGTCTATGGGCGATGAAGGAGATCGAATTGGTGACGTGAAGAGCCCCATGTCATCATGATTGATGTCTAATTTTATTTGTAACGTATGTAAAGTTGGGAAATATATCATTTAATGAAATGGAATAAACCCACATGGGATATATGAAAAATAAATAAAGAAATGGAGGAGAGAGGAATTGGAGAGAATTTGAAGCATTGGTGATGCCTGACCTTCCATTTATCCTCCCAGTCGAATCAACATTCTATCTAAGGTATCCCCACAATGAGAAACATGTTATTTAGATGTGAATGATGTAGAGATGTTTCCTAGATGTTACTGAGGAGTATAGACATGTACCAAAGAGATTGTAACTTTATCATTGTTGAATAAATAAGAGCTTGGTCGAAGCCAAAAGAATTTTGGTTTTCCCATTTGGGTTTCCAAGGTAAAATTCTAAGTCTATGTATGATGTTTTCATGGTTTATGTTTTCTTTAGGAATGGTTAATGTATGCACTATAATTTAATGGTCATTTGAGTATATTCTATAGACGAGGAATTCATGCTCTTATTATATGAGTTTGTTTTATATTAATATGGTACTCCATGGGTTAATAGACTAGAATAACAACTCTTTAATTATAGTCGTGCAATGAATTACGAGGTTGGAAATCGAAGACCCTCCTACCGGAGCCATTTATATTCATTCAGGGTTTCAAATATTGTTTTTAATCATTGAGCTCATAACCTACCTCATCGTGCATTTTCCGTTGGCCATAAATAATATATCCAAGTTTGGGGTTGTTTGAGCATTCACTAGCTTCCTGTTGATTAAGGTTGGTTGTCAGTGATGTCAACCCTTGAAGAAATCCCCGTAGCACAAAGGTTGGGTAATGGACCCAATATTGTTTGATGTAAAGATGACTCGTTATTGTCTTGTCATGGTTGATAATAAGTAGAAATGGATGAACTCCAAAGTGGTCCCCTTATGGTGAAATCCCTCACGAGAAGACGTTTTGAGGATTGAGTTATCCTAGAAGTATGGTTAGAAAACCCATCCTTATTTATGGAATAATGATATGAAATCTAGTGAATTTGTTAGTGAAACTATCTTAGATGGGTATTTATTTTCATTCCATTTCTAGTGGTATGTGGAACGTCACATAACTCCTCACGGTTAGAGAGTTATGGCCATGAGAAGTTTGAGAACCCAGGTTTGGGTAATGGACCCAAGTTTGTTTGATGGATAATAGTATGAGTTTTGATATATTTTTAGGTAATACTATTCTATATGGATATTACATGTCATTCCATTTCTTGTGGTATGTGGAACGTCANTGAGAGTTATGGCCTTACGAAGTTGGAGGACCCTCATATGTCATCTAGAAGACCCAAAAGGTCAAAGTAGTCAAAGTGGTTTAAGAGATTTTAAAAGGTAAATAATAAAGTGAAGTTATGAGTTTTCTATAATTCAAATCGAATACAAAATAAATTAATTCAATAATAAATTTAATGGAGAAATTAGAAGTGGGTTAACCCTAATAAGGAAAGTGGGCAAAGTGACCTAGAAGATGTTTTTAAGCTACTTGGAGAGTATAAATAAGAGGCAAGGCTCTCTCATTTAAGACAAACTTGATAATATTGAATAGCTATAGGTGTCTGAGGTAACCAAAGTATATCTAAGCTGAATTTATGAGGAAAGTGAAGAAAACAAGGCTGAAATTCAATGAAGGATAAATTCTTTTGATGATGCTTTCTAAGGTATGTGTGTTTTCAGGTCATCTCACCATTTTCATAATAACTGTTTTTCTAGAATGATTTAGATTGTTAAATTGATATTCCATTGATGAAACATATCCAAGTATCTGTGGTAAAAAAATCAACTTGTGGGTCGTTGTAGTTTTGGAGTTACACTCCATGGAAAATAGGGTTTGTGGCTAGTCCTGAAACTAGTCAAAAACAAGTGTTTGGGGCAAAAACCTCATAACTTCTTCATAACAGATAAAAATTTAGTAGGACCAAATGTGTTAGTTATAGTACAATGTGTAGTATGTTGTGTAACATTTTCATATCAATTCAACAAATATTTCGTGCGGGGCACACTCAACAAGTTCGCTCTCTAGAATAAGACATAATTCAACAAGGTGTGCCATTTTTTTCATAAATCCTGTTCTGAGAGGTTACAAGTAGTGACACATGGAGTAATTGTATAAAACACACTGAAGAACATTGTGTATCATTTTCATATATTTATTCATTACATGTACAAAGTTATGATTATTTCAAGTTAGGGTTGTTGACTAATCCAAAACTAGTCTTGTGAGACTAAAGAAGCGTTTGATGAAAATGCTAGTCTCTTGTTGTTAAATTTAAGGAAGTTTTTTCAGGTATGTGATATTGGCCCTTGGTTATGGAAGGGAGTGAATATCACGAACTGCACAGAAGACACAGTGACTGTTATTGGGTCAAAGTGAGCAAAAGAGCAGAAAAATGGAGCGAAGACCGAGAAAGAAAGTCGTTGGATGAGGAGATCGAGGATGATAGATAATCAAGGAATAAGGATCATGTACAACTCATCAAGTGGAAAAATCCACCGTTATATGCTTTGGATCACCACGCGAGAAGGAAGGAAAGTCAGGCTGGCGAAGCCCTAAAAACGCAGGTCAAGTTGACCTAGAGTTTAGACACCTAGGGTTTTGGTATATAGGGTTTTGGACACCTAGGTTGCGACCTAAGGATGTCGGTAAGTGATTGTAATGTATAAATAAAGGTCAAGAGGAACTGGGTTGGGTTGTTGTTGTCATTATTACTAGTCTTGATCTAGATGTTGTGAGAGAATATTGTTGTATGAGAGAGAAGTGCTAAGTGTGAGAGCCTTCTGGTATTGTAAGATCTTCAGCTGGGTGCGAAGATAAACTCTGCAGCTGCGTGCATGGGGAGGGGAGAGAAAGACAAAAGAGAGAGATCTGTTGATTAAGAGCACAGATCAGAACTGTATGCTTTCATCTTAATATATTATAAAGAACAGTTCTGTGGGCATAGCTTTAGGGAGAGGGTGAACCATGTATATTTGGTGTTCTGTGTGATTCGTATTCTATATCTATCCTTGATGTACTGTGATTTCATTATTATGTTAGATCTAATAAGTAGATGTGCAGAATAGATCTAAGTTGATAAGTGATATAGGTATGTTGTATTGTTCTGGGATCAGATCCACTTGATATTCCCCTAGGTTGTAGACACTCCTGTCCTGCAACCACCCCATAGCTACTTTGGGTGAGACTGCATCTACTTCACAGGTGTAGCCAAAAGGGCCAGTAGTTAAGGCTTGTTGGTGCACTCTTGGAGTTGAACCCTGGGTCTTCCCCTGTGCCAACATGTGATCATATACACCAGGTCTATTACAGAGTTACAAATCATATTTGGATGATGAAATTGATGAGGTATTTTGGTTGAGGTACAAGTTGGGTACATGGTTGAGACAAGTAGTTGATGAGGTGTATAGTTGATGATGTTGGTACATATTGATGAGTCATAGTTGATGAGTACTTGAAACATGATTGGTACATACTTGGTACATGGTTGCTTGCACTTATTTATGGTACAGGTTCATTATAGATTTTTTAGTATAGGTTGGTGCATGGTTGATGCACTTGTTTATGGTATAGGTTGATTACAGGTTGAGGTACAAGTTGATGCATGGATGATGCACAGTTCAGGTTTATTGGTACATGTTTAGTGTTTACACGGTATATCTCATAGTGATAGTCTGACATTGATTCCATCATTCTACTTCTACTTCAGGGCGGTTGGACGAGGAAAGGATAGGTGGTTCTAGCCACCTTCCATTTGTAGCTGGAGAACATAGGGGGTTGTAGCCTCCTTCTAGTTGTATCCAAAGAATTGGGGACTTGGAGATTCCCTTAGGTTATAGCCTGAGAAACTAGGGGGTTGGAGCCTCCTTCCAGTTGCAGCTAGAAAACAAAGGAAGTTGGTGCTTCCAATGAATGTAATTCTTCAAGACATATAAGATAAAACATTTTGTGGTTTTCTCCCGATTCGGGTTTCCACGTAAAACACTGGTGTACTATGTATGTGTGTGATTGTTCATTTCTTATTGCTCATTATTGGATAGTAATTCTACATTGATATAACACTTGGATTATATGGAGAAAAAGGATTATAATTACATTATTATTGATTCACCCCCCGTCTCAGTAATCCAACAATTGGTATCAAAGCAGGTTCCTTCAGAAATTAGTTTAACCATTGCAAGGTAGATCATGGAGAGTGCCAACTCATATAAAAATGGAATACCACACTTTGATGGACAAAAGTATGCCTTTTGGAGCATAAGGATGAAGACATATATACAAGCATAGGGGTTTGAAATTTGGCAATCAATTGTAGATGGATACACATTCCAGCAGTTCCACCAACAAATGACAAAGTAGTGAAACTTGGTCAGAATAATTCCAAAGCTACAAATACACTTTTGAATGGTCTCAGTGAAACAATATTAACCAAAGTTGCACATTGTAAATCTGCCAAACAGATTTCGGACAAGCTTCGAAATATTTATGAAGGAGATACAAAAGTCAAAGCAACAAAACTTAAAAATTACAGAGGTTAGTTCGAACAACTAAAAATCAAGGAAGATGAGAATATTGCAACCTACTTCTTAAGAGTTGAAGAAATAGTGAATGTAATCATAGGATTGGGAGAAGAAATTGAAGAATTTGTAATTGTTCAAAAGGTACTAAGATCTCTTCCTATGAGATTCAACCCTAAGATATCAGCACTAGAAGAAAGATCATATCTGAACTCAATAACCATGGACAAACTGCATGCAATATTCACAGCATATGAAATGAGAACTGAACATGAAAATCCAAATGTAAAAGAAGTAGCCTTCAAAGCATCCAAAAGATCAAAGCAAAAGAAAAAGGAACAAGAATAATATAGAAGCAACAACGACGTCTCGGAACATGATGAAGAAGTGGCCAACTTCGTCAAAACACTAAACAAGGGAACTAATGGTAGGTATAGAGGTAATCTTCCTTTAATTTGTTTTAATTGTGATGGTATTGGTCATTTTTCTAACAAATGTCCTCATAAGAAAAAGAGAAATGATGAAGGTTACTCAAAAGGGAAACACACATATAAAGGAAAAAGAACTACAAAGAAATATTTCAATAAAATCTTATGCATCAAAGAAGACATCTCATCATCAGATGAAGATGAAATTAGTGACAGTGAGACAGGAAGAGTTCTATTCATGGTAGTAAAATATTTTGACAAAGAAGACTTTGAAGAAGAATATGAAGAATCTGAAGAAGGATGTGAAGAATTCCTAGATGAAATTGAAGAGGTAGAAGTTGACTATCGAGAAGAATTAATGTGTGCCATAGAAGTTATCAGAAGAGAAAAGAAGAAAAACAAGAAACTACAAGCAGAACTAGACAAGAAAAAGGACACTCGAGAACTAGAACAAATGATCATAAGATTGAAGGTTCAAATAGAATAAGATAAAAGAATTGAAGAAGCACTCAAAGAACAACTAGAAGAAAAGGACAAGATCATTGGAAACTTGGAAGAAAAGATTGTCACACTAAGAAAGGATATTCAAAGAAAAATATGCAGAATAGCTAAAAAGTTATGGATGACATTATCAAGAGTCAAAAATCTTATCTTGGCAAGTTTGGACTTGGATACAATAATACATAAAATGGATCAAGATCCAAAACAATAGATCAAGAAACAAATCCAAAACGCTATGCAGAAAAAATCAAAGGGGATAGGAAGATGTCCAAGGAAGATTATAGGGACACTCCTCCACCAAGAAGATTCAGATTTCAGAATCAACAACAAACAAATAGGCCATAAGAAGAAGAAGGATTCATAAGAGCACCTTCTTTCAGAAGATCTTCAACTCCTAGGTATCAAACTATATTTTTTGGTTTATGTTATACATGTAATAATTTTGGACATAAATCTGTGAATTGTAGAGCTAACAACAGGGACAATAACAACTTTGAGAGTCATATACAAAGGGGTTACTCAATAAGACCTAGTGAAACACAAAGAAGAAGTTACAACAGGTTTGAATCTTTGAGCACTGAAGTGGAATGTTACAAATGTAACAATTTTGGACATGTGGCAAAAAATTGCAGAATGACAGTCCCTCATAAAGAACCTCAACAGAATAACAACAGTCACAGACAAGAACCTAAAAAAGCGACATGGATAAGAAAGCAAGATCAGTATAGCAATGAATAATGCACAGTCGCTTTACAAGCTAAGCAGAAGAAACACAATTGGTATGTTGATAGTGGGTGTTCAAAACACATGATAGGTGATAGAGACAAATTTCTTACATTGCGAAAGGAAAGAAATGGATCAGTCTCCTTCGGAAATGATAATTCAGCCAAAATCATTGGAGAAGGCATAGTCCAAATTGGGAACAAGAATAAAAAGGCACAAAATGTTCTACTAGTAAAAGATATGAAACATAATATTCTAAGTGTGAGTCAAATGTGTGACCAAGGTCATAAAGTTACTTTCAATTCACAAAAGTGTGAGATAAGAAGAGAAGGTTTAGGGAAATTGGTCGGTACAGCTGCAAGAACTTCAAACAACATATATGTGTTAAGTGAAATTGGAAATGAAATGTGTTATCTAGGAAAGGAAGATAAAAGTTGGCTATGGCATAAAAGAATTGGTCACATGCATTTTGATAACCTTGTCAAAGTCGGCAAAAGAGAAGCAGTCAGATAAATGCCCCAGATCACAAAACCAACCAACACTTTATGCAAGCATTGTCAACAAGGAAAGCAAACAAAGACCAGGTTCAAATCAAAGGAATATTCAACAACAAGAACACTAGAAATTGTGCATACTGATCTAGTTTGACCAACTACAACAAACAGATTAAAAGGTGAGAGATACTTTATGTTATTAGTTGATGATTATACAAGAATGATTGCAGTTTACTTTCTCAAGAACAAGTCAGAAGATTCTGAAAACTTCAAGATCTACAAGGAAATGGTTGGAAATGAGATGGATTCAAGAATCAAATGCTTGAGATTTGATAATGGAGGAGAGTTCACTTCAAATAAATTTATGGACTACTGCAGCAGTCATGGAATAAAAAGGCAATTCTCCGTTGCTAGGACACATCAACAAAATGGAGTTGTTGAAAGAAAGAACAAGACAATGTAGGAAATGGATCGAACAATGCCAATGGATTCCAAATTGACATATATATTTTTGACACAGGCAGTGCATACAATAGTTCACATTCAAAAAAGATTAATGCTCATAAACAACACTGATAAAACTCCCTACGAGCTATGGAAAGGAAGACCAACAAATGTGAAGCACTTCAGAGTTTTTGGAAGAAAATGCTACATCAAAAGAGAAGATGGCAGAATGGAAAAGTTTGACTCTTCTGTGAACAAAGGAGTACTTGTTGGTTACTCAAGTACAAGAAAATCATACAAGTGTTACAATCTAAGATTGAACAAAGTTGTGGAAAGAATCAACGTAACAATTGATGAAATAGGCAGACCAGAATCAAAGGAAGAAGAAAACAAATCAATGGAACAACTTTTCGAGGAAGAAGAAGCAGAAGATGAAGTAGAAGAGGAATATGAAGAGAATTTGACAGAAATAGAAGAGAAAGTTCAATAAGTATCTCCAAAGACACCTAACAAATGAGTACATAAGAATCATCCTTCAGATCAGATTATTGGAAACAAAGATGTAGGAGTTGAGACTAGAAGAAAAATCCATTCACCAGAACAAACACACCTAGCACTCTTAGCTACAATTGAACGAAACTGTTTTGAAGAAGCCAACAAGGATGAATTTTGGAATAAGGCCATGAATGAAGAATTGGATCAAATAGAGAAAAATGACACTTGGGAACTGGTTCCAAGACCAAAGAATAAGAATGTAATCAACACAAAATGGGTTTTCAAGAATAAATTAAATGAAGATAGACAAGTTACAAGGAACAAAACTAGATTGATATGTAAAGGATATGCACAGATTGAAGGAATCAATTTTGAAGAGACATTTTCCATAGTTTCCAGAATGGAAGCAATCCGGTTGCTTTTAGCTTATGCATGTTCCAAAAATGTTAAAGTATATTAGATGGACGTAAAATCATCTTTTCTGAATGGGGAAATTGAAGAGGAAGTCTACATTGAACAACCAGAAGGATTTCAGTTGTCAGAGAATGTAGATTATGTGTGTAAATTAAAGAAGGCCTTGTATGGTCTAAAACAGGCTCCTAGAGCATGGTAATCTAGACTGGATAAGTATCTACAGTAGGCAGGGTTCAGAAAAGGAAGTGTAGACAACAACCTTTACATCAAGGTAAGTGAAGGTAATATTTTATTAATTGAATTTTATGTTGATGATATTATTTTTGGTAGTGATGATGACAGGTTAAGCCAAAAATTTGCAAAAGATATGCAGAATGAATTTGAAACATCGTTACTTGGAGAACTATCCTTCTTTTTGGGACTTCAGATACATCAAAGAAACCAAGGAATCTTTATTTCTGAAACTAAGTATATCAAAGAAATGCTAAAGAGGTTCAGAATGGAATATTGCAAACCAGTTATCACTCCCATGCAAACCAGTTGCAAGTTGAGCAAATATGATGATTCGAAGTCTACAGATAAGAGGCAATACAGGTCAATGATTGGAAACCTACTATATGTGACAACATCTAGACCATATGTAATGCAAGTAGTTGGACATGTGGCATGATTTCAAGAAGTACCAAAGGAGTCACATGTGTTAGCAGTGAAGAGGATTTTTAGATATCTCAAAGGAATAGAAGATTTTGGATTATGGTATTCAAAAGGAAAGGATATATCACTTATTTCCTACATAGATGCAGATTGGGCAGGCTATATTGATGACCGACAAAGCACTAGTGGAACAACGTTCTACTTGGGTGAGTGTGTAGTATCATGGCTAAGCAAGAAACAATCATCATTATCTTTATCTACAACTGAGGCAGAGTATATTGCAGCAACATCATGTTATACACAGGTTCTTTAGATGAAACAAACTCTGACAGATATACAGGTTGAGTATGATGATCCCATTTCAATATATTATGATAATACAAGTGCCATCAGTATCTCGAATAACCCGGTGATGCACTCCAAGACGAAGCACATTCCAATAAAGTATCACTTTCTACGGGAGCAGGTTGCAGAAAAGAACATCAAAGTTGAGTATGTGGGCACAAAAGAACAAGTGGCAGACATCTTCACAAAACCACTTCCACGAGAATCCTTTGAATATATTCACAAGAGACTTGGATTTATTTCTACTCCAAAATGAATTATTTTTGAATTCTTATATTATATGTCTTAGATTTACACGAGGAAGCACCATAAGAGGATAGTTCAGTCAGGGGGAGCAATCCCAGATGGAAAGATACCTCTTCCATTGATGACAAAAGGGGAGACATTTATCAGATGTAGAGGACAGAGACATGGTTCCAGGGGGAGCATGAGTGATATGATTTTAATATTGCATCAGAGTGTTGCCATCAATTCCAAAGGGGGGAGATTGTTGATTAAGGTTGGTTGTCATTGATGTCAACCCTTGAAGAAATCCCTGTAGCACAAAGGTTGGGTAATGGACCCAATATTGTTTGATGTGAATATGACTCATTATTGTCTTGTGATGGTTGATAATAATTATAAATGGATGAAGTCCAAAGTGGTCCCCTTATGGTGAAATCCCTCACGGGAAGATGCTTTGCAGATTGAGTTATCCTAGAAGTATGGTTAGAAAACTCATGATTATTTGTGGAATAATTTGATAAAAACTAGTGAAATTTTCATTGAAACTATCCTATATGGATATTTCTTGTCATGACATTTTTGGTGGTATGTGGAACGTCACATAACACCTCATGGTTAGAGAGTTATGGCCATGAGAAGTTGGAGAACCTAGGTTTGGGTAATGGACCCAAGTTTGTTTGATGGATAACGGTATGAGTTTTGATATATTTTTAGGTAATACTATTCTATATGGATAGTATATGTCATTCCATTTCTGGTGGTATGTGGAACGTCACATAAATCCTCATGGTTTGAGAGTTATGGCCTTATGAAGTTGGAGGACCCTCATATGTCATTTAGAAGCCCCAAAATGTCAAAATAGTCAAAGTGGTTTAAGAGATTTTAAAAGGTAAATAATAAAGTGAAGTTATGCGTGTACTATAATTCAAAGTGAATACAAAATAAATAAATTCAATAATAATTTTAATGGAGAAATTAGAAGTGGGTTAACCCTAAAATAAGGAAAGTGGGCAAAGTGACCTAGAAGATGTTTTTAAGGAAGCTACTTGGAGAGTATAAATAAGAGGCAAGGCTCTCTAATTTAAGACACACTTGAGAATATTGAATACATATAGGTTTCTGAGGTAACCAAAGGATATCTAAGCCAAATTTCTGAGGAAAGTGAAGAAAATAAAGCCGAAATTCAAGGAAGGATAAATTCTTTTGATGATGCTTTCTAAGGTATGTTTTTTTCAGGTAATCTCACCATTTTCACAATATTTTTTTTTCTAGAATGATTCAGACCATGAAACTAATTTTCCATTGAGGAAACATATCCAAGTATCTGTGGTAAAAAATTCATCTTGTGGGTCATTTTATTTTTAGAGTTACACTCCATGGAAAATAGGGTTTGTGGCTAGTCCTGAAACTAGTCAAAAACAGGTGTTTCGGGTACAAACATCATAACTTATTCATAAAAGATAAAAATTATGTAAGACCAAATTTTTTGGTTATATTATAGTCTTTATTATGCATTTTAACAATTTCAGATCAATTCAACAAATATTCCATGCGAGGCATGCTATACAAGGTCGCTCTCTAGAATAAGCCAGAATTCAACAAGGTGTGCCATTTTTTCCATAACTCCTTTTCTGAGAGGTTCCAAGTAGTGAAACCTGGAGGAATTACATAAAACACACTGAAGAAAATTGTGTTTCAGTTTAAGATATTTATTCATTACAGATACAAAGTTATGGTTATTTCAAGTTAGGGTTGTTGACTAATCCAAAACTAGTCTTGTGAGACTAAAGAAACGTTTGATGAAAATGCTAGTCTCTTGTTGTTAAAGTTAAGAAAGGTTTGCAGGTATGTGATCATATACACCAGGTCTATTACATATTTACAAATCATATTTGGATGATGAAATTGATCATGACTTTTGGTTCAAGTACATGTTGGGTACATGGTTGAGACAAGTAGTTGATGAGTTGTATAGTTGATGATGTTGGTACATATTGATGAGTCATAGTTGATGAGTACTCGACACATGATTGGTACATACTTGGTACATGTTTGTTTTCACTTGTTGATGTTACAGGTTGATTACAGATTGTTTGGTACATGTTGGTGCATGGTTGATGCACTTGTTTATGGTACAGGTTGATTATAGGTTGAGGTACATGTTGATGCATGGTTTAGGTTTATTGGTAGATTTTTACACGGTATATATCATAGTAATAGTGTGACAGTGGTTCCATCATTCTACTT
>JASDQU010508740.1:28674-40834 GCA_032191745.1 Picea mariana | reverse complement strand
GCCTTAATGAGGTCCCTATAATCAATGCAGACACAAATGGTCCCTTTCTTCTTAGTGACTGGAACAATATTTGAAACCCATTCCATCGAAGGGACAGGATATATGAAGCCAGATTTCAATAATTTCTCAATTTCTGCCTTAATAGCTACAGTCTTCTTAGGATGGACCGGGCGGAGTTTCCATCGAACAGGTTTTACACCTGGGTAAGTTTTGATCTCATGCACAATAATCGAAGGATCGATCCTTGGAATTTCTTCATATCTCCAAGCGAAGACATCACAGAATTATTTAAATAAAGCGGTATAAGAAACCACTTCCTCGGGTGAGAAATTAGCACTGAGATTAATATTTTCCATGACACCTTCCTTGATCTAAATGTCAATAATGACCGTAGAGGTAATGTTTCCTAAACTCCCCTCAGAAATAGTATCTTGTGTAAGTATGGGTGATTGTGGAAAGTCCACAACATTGGTGGGGGAGATAGAGTGTATGTCTTCTTGTATTTCTTCAAGAGGTGGAATAAAAGAGGATCGATGATGGTTATCATACTAGGGTACGTCATCAATGCTAAGTATTTCCATAATATATTCGTCGAATGAAAATATTTAAGAAATGTAGTCAAAGGAAAACATCAAGGAATTCAACCAAGATGGCATCGAGTAGGTGTTGGGTGCCAAGAGATGTTGGTCATCTGAGGAAGGAGAGGTTGATTGAATAGAAACGTATGAAGCCTCAACCAGACTAAGTGGCATGGTGTCACCTAGTGCATCGAACTCTAGAGGACTAGGTACAATCCAGGGATCAAATGATTCCAAATTCTGGTAAGTCGTAATCGAAATCATATTGACTGTGTAAATATGATGCGTGGTAGGAGGGAGTGGTGCAGGGAAGGTACCCATAAGGGTGGAATATTTTAACAATCCTACACCAACACTTTCATACATGATCATGTGATCCCCTAGAAAGGAATATTGTTGGTTGCAGGAGCACGAGCATCGGGTGTACAGAAATCTAATTGATCGATAATGACAATTTTTCCCTGATGAGGAAATTGTACACATAGAAACACCAATGAAGCAATGAAAGTCATAGCATAAAACCAACTTCTTCCTAGTAATAAGTTGTAATCGAGGGGAGCATCGATCACCTCGATGTCAACAGAGATGGTTTTTCTGCCCAACTGGATGGATAGGGATTGAAAAAGTCCATGAGGATGAAAACCTCTCTCATCTAATGCATGCAACATCGTTGGGGATTTGTTAAGTGCAGGTGATTTTAAACCTTTCCAACACGCTAAAGACATGACACAAGTAGAGGCTCCCTCATCCAAGATGGTGGGGTGAATTTGTTGATTGTGAACAACAACATCAATTTGAAAAGTAAGTTGGTGAGAGAGTCGAGACGTAAAATTGTCCAGGTTAAACATGATATTGTTGGACGACTCAGGATCAAACACGCCAATAGCAGCCAAGAGTGTTCTACGTTGACTTGGGCAGTGTTGTAGAACTTCTAACGTGGACATAGCACACAGTGCTTGAGCCAAATCTTCAACAATGTTGTAGTTATGGGTGACACATGAAATAGGATTAAAAGCATATTTGCAGATAGTGCTCTTGGGAGGGCCTAATATAGAGTCGAACATAGGTTTCTCGATCTGAAGTGATCCAGACGGAGGACTAACAGATGGAGGACTAACGGAGGATGGTGATGGATCCGGTAAAGTACCGTTAGTGACCTTTCCTTTGTCAGGTTTAGCTAGTGTGTCGTAGGTCATAGAGTGAGTGGTTAAATCAATTCTGTTAAATAGATAAATATGGGCACTTGTCGAGGCTTCATCATGAGAAGGGTGGTTGGATCTGCCCCCTGGAGAGGGAGTTTGAGCAACCATAGATTTCTTCTGAGGAAAAGGTTGAGTAAGCATGGTGGGTTGGGAATTACCCTTGAAAATTTTGGCCACTTCATCGCGATGTGGATAGTCTCGAGTGTAGTGATCGTCACCANGCCAATAGCAGCCAAGAGTGTTCTACGTTGACTTGGGCAGTGTTGTAGAACTTCTAACGTGGACATAGCACACAGTGCTTGAGCCAAATCTTCAACAATGTTGTAGTTATGGGTGACACATGAAATAGGATTAAAAGTATATTTGCAGATAGTGCTCTTGGGAGGGCATAATATAGAGTCGAACATAGGTTTCTCGATCTGAAGTGATCCAGACGGAGGACTAACAGATTGAGGACTAACGGAGGATGGTGATGGATCCGGTAAAGTACCGTTAGTGACCTTTCCTTTGTCAGGTTTAGCTAGTGTGTCGTAGGTCATAGAGTGAGTGGTTAAATCAATTCTGTTAAATAGATAAATATGGGCACTTGTCGAGGCTTCATCATGAGAAGGGTGGTTGGAACTGCCCCCTGGAGAGGGAGTTTGAGCAACCATAGATTTCTTCTGAGGAAAAGGTTGAGTAAGCATGGTGGGTTGGGAATTACCCTTGAAAATTTTGGCCACTTCATCGCGATGTGGATAGTCTCGAGTGTAGTGATCGTCACCAAAAATAAGACATGGGAATTTTGTCTTCCACCATGGTTTCTTTTCGGTAGTAGGTGGTGGGTTTTGAGCTTTGGGTTGTTCGTTGTTATTATTCTTCTTGGGTTTGTTCTTTGTCTTCTTCTTACCTCCAGATTGTTTTGAAGGGGAATATTGAACTGAATTCACCTCAGATATTTGAGTTTGGGGGGAGGTAGAGGAGAGTGTGGTCGAACTGGGAGTGGGTGCCAAGGCATATCAATTTGTTGTTCTAGTCGACTGGGAAGGAGATTGGGTTTTGACAGAGCCGATAACTCCATCTGGTTGTGACGTGGATGACGGTTTAGATGGATCGGTATTTTCATGGCTAGCATTGGGGATCAACCCATACAAAGTACTAGATTGTGAATAAACCAAATCTAAGTACTCAGCCCAAGCAGTGGCCTCTTCCTCGATGACTACACCACCCATGGTGACATCACAAGAAATCTGGGGTAACATTGATTTAGTAAACCATTCTACCAATAACTGGTCAAGAATGATTTCTTTGATCAACCTTCGTCGTCATCTCCACTCATGAATATGATCGGAGATATGTACGGAGTTAGTCTGACAAAGGGAGGTCAAGAGTTCGGTACCCGTCTCGTATCGAATGGGTAGTTGAAAGTGTGTGAGAAAGGACATGGCAAGGGAATTGAAATCTTGGAAAGAACCACGTGGAAGTTCAATATACCACTTGGTTGCTAAGCCCATAAGTGTTCGCTGAAAATGACGTAAATGTATAAAATCATCCATTAAGGAGTTCGATGAACACCATAAATGGAAAGTCATCACATGATTGTCTGGGTCTTCTCCAGGTTTACTGTCAAATTTTGGAATATTGGAAGGTAATTTAGCGGGGATCACTGGCCAAAAGGGGTAATGCAATATAGGATCATTGGTCAACCAAGACAAGTATGGGAGATCCAGAGTTGCGAGAAATGGTAGTTGTCGGTTAACTTGGGGATGATATTGGTGTGGCATAGGGACACCAGTAGGACCATAAACTGGGTTAGGTGGATAATTGTATCCATTAGGTCCTCCCACATATGGTCGTTGCTGACCAGAATAAACAGGATTCAATGATGGTTGAGAAACATGTGAAAATGGAGAATAACCTGAGGGGTTCTGAGGATTATAATTCGGTTGAGGGGTTTTCCCATAAGGGAGATAAACATTTTTTCCATAAGGAGGATAAGGTTGTTGTCCTTGAGGATGTTGCCCCCCATGGAATAGCAGATTTCCCGAAAAAGGAATGTGCCAAGGATTTGGTGTCACATTTTGTCCATACAATAGATTGTCGACTCCAGTTTGAGATTGCCCCCTAGGCTGAGATTGTGTCCCCATGTGATCTTGACTCCCAAATGGAGGTTTCCCCCCGGCGTGAGGTTGAGTGCCCAAAGGGATCTGGAAACCAGAAGTGTATGAATGACTGGAGGCTCCAAACGAATTAGAGCCACCAAGACCAACTCCTCCAAATAAAGGTGTAGGTATACAAATTTTGGATGTAACCTGGGTAATGTTGGTAATGGAAGGATTCAGAGCTCTGTACCCAAGTGGAATTGATGTATTTGGTCTAAGTGGTGTTCCAATTGGAGCCTGGGATGGGGTCACATTTTCGGTGGGGATTGTAGCAACATGCAGGACCATAGTGGAATGGGCCATATGGAGAGAAATGGTCGAGTGAGGACCAACTAAATGTGTGGCTGACATGATGGTGGCACTATTGGGTGTACCATAAAAGTGATCTAATGGTACCATGTAAGTAGCAAACGTTTTAGGCAGTTGGGAGACGACAAGTATATCAGCCCCTGAGCCGAAAAGATGTCACACTGTGAGAGGTGGATTTCTAAATATGTCAGTAGTCCAAAAGGGATTCTCACCTTCAGGGCATGTGAGGGTTCCTATCGGTATTCCCGAAGTATCAACAACAAATTCTCTGGCTGAATTTAGTTAGAGAATATGTCTCTTGTAACCGTGAGGAAGTCGAAAAGACTCTAGAGAATCAGAAATTTGGAAATGTTCTAAAGAGTTAGTTCTTTCCACTTGTGAAGTGGTGGTGTCTTGAACCTCACTCTGTTGAGGAGAGCCCTCCAGTGGATCAATAGGCAAAGGTTGGTAACCCTCAGATATTCTAGGGGTAGCCCTTGCATTCTGTGTGAACAACGTGGAGGAATATTGCCTGAACCAAAAGATTTATGGAAAAAATCTATGGCCAACTAACGAAAAGAAACAACATACACTAATCAAATCTAGGAATCAAAATCAAGAAAACAAAACCTTCTCTCGATGGTTGTACTAGTCGGTGATGAAATCCAACGTCGTTTAACCAAGTCAAGGAGGGGCTAGGATATGAGTGGGTGGACCAATTACGATGGCGACCTTCTTAATGGACTTATGCATTGGTGCAAGCTTCCACGTAGTAATTGTGGATTTACCCTCCAAGGAGCCTGAGTGAGTTTGACCAACGTCTGCTCTAGGTACAATGAGACTTCTCTTCACTGTCACCTCATGTAAGAACCTAAATATTATGGCTAATAAGGACACCAAATCGCAGTCAGCCCCTGGGCGGGTATAGTCGATAGTCCAGTCCGAACGTATGGGCAGGATAACATGTTTGAAATCCTTCAAGAGAACTGAGGACAAGTGGAAACTCCAGAGGACCACTAATGGATTCAGAATTCATGAAGCACCGAGACCAAATGAAGACAATTGAACCTTAAGAAGAACCCCCAGTATATGATCTGATTACTACGAATAGTTGAACCACAGAGGGATAATCTTCGTAAATCTCCCAAATGTGACCTCGTGCATAAACCCTGTGTGAGAGGGGGATCCCATAAATCTTATATGAAAATTGGATTTGTTCTTCCTATCACAATATGATAATGTTTGTTTTGAATTATTTGGAGAGTTGTACTCACATACTAATCCAAAGCGCTAATCCTAGTCTAATATTGGTGAAAGATTCTAAAAACAATAAGTTCTAGATCAATTTTAATTAGCATTGATTTTTCTGCTGTTATTTACTCAAGGATGTATGAGAGTGAAACTTATGATATTATGACTCAATCAACCTCATGCAATTGTTACTTAATCAAGAATCCAATATGATGCTAAAATATTCATAAATTCATTCTAATATCCAAAAACCAATCATGAAAATATATCCTTTTGTTTGTATGTGAATGATAATCAACTTGATGTAAAGCTTCCTATATCAATTAGACTTCAAGATATGTGAGATTTAGACAATCAGAAGAAAACTTCACATAAACAAAACACACTCTCGTTGTGATCAAACAAGAAACACAAAGAAAACCAAATTCAAAAAGAAAACCAAAAATCTCAAAACAGAAGAAAGTGCCTGAAAAAATGACCTCGAAGATCAAATGGAATGGTGCACAGATCTCTGAATTCCCTTACAACAACTTTCATTCAATCAGATAAGTGAAAAAGAAGTGGGTTAGCTCCAAATCACATGAAAAAGAGTGACTCAAAGTAAGGAAAAACATCAAAAATCCAAACAAAATATAATCAATTCTCATAAATCAATAGGTTTTTGGCCAAAACAGGGACACACTGAGGTGGTAGTAAACTTGAGCAGGTGAAATCAGCAAAAATGGGCTCAAAGATCAACTCCCCATAAGTTTTTTACAGGAAAACAACCAGCGCTCTGGTGTCAAGGGCATCAGTGCATTGCAACACTCTGTGGGAGGCTGCAAGGGAGTGATAGAGCTCTAGTAGTAGAGGCAGGGGAGTGCTAGGCTCTTAGAAGGCCAAAAATTTTCCTAGAACTAAAAAAAACTCAGGAAATCCATAAATTGAGTGTGTATGGAATGAATTCAAGAGCCAACAACACATCTGAGAATCAGAGACACATCATGAGTAATATCTAAAGGTGAGCAAAGGACAAAAACAAGACCAAGGAAGGAAACCAAAACTGAAAGCTTTGTTTACCCAGTGGAGTCACCAATTTTTGTTACAGGAGAATCCTACTGTGGACAAGTGGATTTCCTCTTGGATACTAGACCCCTATAACCAAGACAGAAAGGTGCAAATGTTGAACACTAACATTCCTTCTGATGAAGCTAAACTAGTCAAGGAATAAGAATAAAGGAATATAAATACCTCTAATAATGTTTGTCCTTGCTCGATCCAGGTTGATCTTGATCTCCAAGTCCTTCATAAGGTCCTGCAATTGAAGGAACAACAACGACAAAACATACTTCCTATTCCTACCATGATTAACTTCGAAATAGATCTATCAAAAAGAACAAATTCGTGAAACATACACAAATTTGAAGGAAACGGGCCAAGCACATATAAATATTAACAAAAACAAAGAAAATTTCTTACAACCATAGATGTAGATGCAATAGCTTCACCAAGCTCTCTTGGTCCAGGCCCTTGCTCAAAAGTTCCACAATCAGAATGACTGTAACTTTCACTGATAAATCTCCCTTGTGAGATCATAAGTTTGATACCTTGCATGTCTCCCCCTTTCACCATGAAGAGGCCTCATTATATAGGCTTGGAGAGGCCTAACCATCTTAGATATTCTTGGGATAGGTTGAGGATCTTTCTCCATTAGTTGTGGATCCTCCCTAAGATCCAGCCTTGACCTCAGATTCGAATCCAACTAACTCCAGAGATGAGGGGGATTTATCCCTGATTTTCCTCAACATTCCAAAATTCTCTCAAACAGGCCAACGCTCCCTCAAAATGAGGCTCATAGTGTTGCAATGCTCCCCCAAAGGAGGGAATGGATCGCTGGCACTCCCTAACAGTAGGTAGAGGAGCCCTAGCCTCCAAAAATGACTTTTGAGTGGTTTTTTCCATGGTAAAATCTTTGTACTCTTCGTCATATGATTTCTCCTTCATAAACTAGTCTTTGAAGGTGTCTTAAGTGTTATTGTAATTTCGTTCAAGACACAACATAGGCAAGATGAAAGTATGATGTTTGCGACACTTGCGACAACTATGGCTAAAATGCGACACTTGTAATGCTTGTAATGACGACAATAGGTCATCATTGAAATGAGTAATTTTGATGTGTAACAACAAGCACACAATCAAGTTATTAACTAACCACTCACAGAAAGTCACCAGAGCAAGACGCCAATATCCACAATCATCATTAAGACATGAAAAATGTTTTGTGTGCAAGGGGTCGACTATGTCCATCCTAGAAAACACTGGAAAAATGGAAATCAAATTTTAAGAATGTACATTGAATAAGTTCATATTTAAATTGCCACTAAATTTAAGGTAACTACCTTATTTTCTATAGTGTAACTTGTGACCAGAATCAAAATTTAACTGAATAAAATTTTTGAAGGATAGATATTTAACCAATTAAATTTTTTGAAGGGATTTAACTGAATAAAAAAATAGTTGTAATATAAATTCACTAATCTCTATCCTGAATTATATTGCATCTGACGTTAAACTCTAATTATAAAATAGCAACTGAATCAGGAATAAAGGGGGAAAAATCGTGCAACTGATTCTATTCAGTGGTAAAGGTTGCATCTGGCATTAAATTCAACTTCAATAAAGCCACAAACTCAGAATTTAAATGAGACTGGCATTCGACTACAACACACTCCAAGAGTAAATCAAGTGATTCGGTCATCCACCGAGAAGGGATCTGTGAGTTAATAAGGACGAGGATCATGGTTTGAAAAATGGGTGTCCACCGTACACGTCCACCTTCCTTGCGAGATGGAGTAGCTTGAGAACCGAAGAATCCTATGCGGGAAACGTTGGGTGAAGGAAACCCAGGTAGAATGACAGTTGGGAAGGATAAATGAAATATGAGGGATAAAACGAAGCAAGGGGGATGCACAGATGGAGTTCTCTGCGCTAAACAAAATAGCCTGCATGTGAAACAACAGCCAAGTCCGATCCGGTTTTTAAAAGGAATGTGGGCATATTTAAACAGTGGGTGAGAGAAATAAGAGCAGAGTTTGGGATTAAACGCCATGAATGAGATCTAAGTAATTCGCAAGGGAAATGATGGAGGTTTATTGGGCAAGAGAAGGAGGACATAAATGTGTTGGGTGAGTTCTGAAGTGTCTTGCGTAGAGGATATGTACGCCATGTTAAAATCATAAGTGTTAACCCTTGGATGGGTAGAGAGACCGATGACTGTGTGCCAATTAACAGTGCACACAACAATCCGACCTGGACACGTAGACCCAAATCTTGTTTTCATCCTGCTGCAATATATAAAAATAAATAAAGGAACGAGATCCCATGCCTCCAAATCTCGGTCCACCTTTCCATTCCTATATATTCTTTCTGTAGACATATATGAAAATAAAGGAATGTATCCCCATTCTTGTTGTAAACATGATATATAAAAACAAAAGGAGCAAACCCCATTCTTGCTGAAATCATGTATAAAAATAAAGTAAACAAAAGCCCATGCCGAGGATCCAAGATCCACGCAGAGGAAGGGGTCAACCAACGTAGAGATCAATCAATTTCTGAGGCAATGGCCATACAATGCAGAGAGGCACTCGAATTCAAAGGCTTTGGTCAAAACAACATAGAAAATCAGAGGTGCCATTCGCTTGCTGGGAAAATTACAGACGGAGTGGAAGTGGAAATAAAAATTCAGATAGGTGTTCAAGTAAAACGATGGCTGTGCAAGGTTCTTGGTTCATTTTAATCTGAGGGTAAATCAAATAAAATTTACAAGAAAACACATGGCTTCACACAATCTTCTGACAGAGTGAAAAAAACAATAAATAACTCAGGGCAACACACTTTTTCTGCGAGAAGCTCAATGATAGAAAAAACAAAAAAATGCTGAGACCAGGAAACTGGAGATAAGAAAAACTCATCGATCCAAAAATCATCGAATCACAAACTAATTACTGAGCGGAAACAAGTAGGCGTAGAAACAGAAAATGAGTTTCACAAGCTGAGTGAACAAGAGGAAACCATTCAATCACAGAGAGGAAGCATGGCACAATCATAGATAAGGGAAAATGCAACCTTTAAATTAACTCGCTTCTTCATTAACATATCAACAACTAGTGCACCCATTCCAGAGTCAGGAAACCATTACAATTTTATCTATGCATAATTTCCCATATTTAAACCAATTTCAATGCAATCTAACATGTGTACCATAATCGAAAGCGCATAATATGAAGTGGTTGTCCCGCGCTTGCACTCAAACCAGCTCCTTCTTTCCAACCATTGATACCTCACCGATACCTCCCAACCAATTCTACAGGTAACCTTATTCCCCCTGAGCCCCTCGAGCCGCAAAGAGGCCATGCACACAAAAACCAGAGAAAGATCTAGTTCCAAGCTCGCTTCGCAAGGTCGAGCTACCACTCCCTATCGAGTTGGGCATCCCAACTACCACAAGAAAAATTCAGTCAAGAAAAATATCGGCAACATAACCTTACACCTACCAGTAATGATCCATACTCCTCCTTTGCCATCCTTTTTATAGAGTTTTCTTAGTGATTAGTTTCCCAAACCCACTTTTGATTCTTTTTATTAAATTTAATTAGGATAAACCTCCCCCGTACACATGTCTCGCAATCCCTTAGTTGCATCAGAAAATAAATTTATTAATTAATTGAATTTTCTTAGTTCCCTCACCCACCTAAAAGCGTTCCTAAAAACGCTCATCAGTGTCCTGTTATTCCCTTACATTTATTAAATGACTAATGCCTTTCTTAAAACCTAGTTGAGTTCACAATTAGAAAGTTCCAAAGACTAGATTCCCTACTATGTTAGGCATTCCCCTTTTTCTTTAAGTTTCCATTTTTCATTAAGTTCCCCTTTTATCGAAGTTCAGAATTAGCAGGTTTAGACATAAGCAACAATTTACTATTTTAATAATTAATCCTTCATTAAATTTTACTTTAATTATTAATGTTTTCATTTTATTTACCCCCTTCTTGTTACATGTCCATTTAGTTTTTTTTTTATCACATGTTCTACTTAGACCTAGGTTTTAAATTCACTAGGCTTGGTAACAGTTTTTAAGGGAAAAAATTGTTATTAACTTTACTCATACCATCATTCATTTTTAAGGTTGATCGGATCCTAAGGAGGCATAGTTTTCTAGGTATTATGTTTATTAAATTACCATAGTTAAAATCTTGATGTGCCCTTTAGGATGCACTATGTGATCCAAAGGTGCCACTCGCCTGCATTCTGGTTTTATTTGCTTGACGTGCCCTTCAAGATGCACTACATGCTCCAAGGGTTCCACTCGCGTCTTGATTGATTTTGGTAGATGTCAACCTCTGGAGTCAATACTCCATCAAGTGACCTTGTGGGAGACAAAGGGTCTCTAAGGAATAAGGACCCTTCCTTATTGCGTTCCCCTTAGAATCATCATGAGCGACTATCACAGTTTTCCCTCACGACATGATGGATCTCTTGAACTAGGTAATCGTTAACCTACAATTTTATCCATGAGGGAGTGCTAGTAGGATGTGGAAGGGATTCTACCACACCTCTCCTTCAATGTCTCTAGTAGTCGTGCATGACCCCTTTACTCCAAATGTGAGTCTGGTTGGCAAGATATCGTCAGCCTGCATCCATCAACGAAATGTGTTAGCGATAACAATCAACATCATAATATCTATTCATATGCCACATATGCAATATCAAAGCATTCAAACCATAACCGTCCACTCCCTGACTTAATCCGGACTCCAAGGAGGCCCACCGATGCCATCGACATCCTCAAACATCCAGAGTCTTGCACACTCAGGAAAACCAGTCAATAGAATCTATTGATATAAATATCATAAAATAACATATCATCAAATGAACAAACATCATAATGCTCCATAATCAAATCAGTCAATCGTATAATGAACCATATCACTTGCACACAAGTGTCCATAAGAATAAGTCACATCGGGTGTGTGCAAGAGAGGGATGTTACAAAAGGGAGCGTCCACAATTAAAAGCGCATAAGGAGGAAGGGTGTGTAAAAGTTGAGAAAAGTTTGTTCTCCCATGTAAGAGGTTTGTTTCTCAACCTGTAGCCTCCCCAAATTAATTTAATAATTAGCGAGGATTTAAATATCACCTCTCATAATTAACGAAGAATGCAAATTATCTAATTCTGTTAAAATTCATCTAAATTTGAAAATAAACACCACCCCTTCAGCATGGATCACCTCAAGCATTTCACTCAAGTGGGTTGTAACACTCTGGCCACGTCAACATGTACATAATAGGGGCAAGGCGTTAGTGCATCCAACGGATCAAAATTAAAGGATCAAGGTCAGTTCTTAGGTTCTTATTTTTGGGGAAAGGAACACATCTACCAAGGTGGTCCTCAGTAGCAATCTCACAACTGTAAAATAAGGAGGCACCCTACATGCCAAGAATCTGTCCAGACTGAGCGATGGGAAGGGCATAAAATAATCCCATATCCATCGGGGAGTGTTGTAAGAGGGCGTGCAAGGAAACCCTCCTCTCTATCAAAGGAGAAGAGTAATCAGGGGCGCAAATGTGGGAAAGAGAAGCATGTGAAAAAAAACACAGGGGTTAAAAGAGAGTAACGCCAGGGATTCACCCTTTGGAAATCACCACAAGATACACCAAGT
>JASDQU010508740.1:9682-21501 GCA_032191745.1 Picea mariana | reverse complement strand
ATTTTCAATTCTTTCCTACATAGGGATATGATAAAAAAATCCTACTAAGGCTCTTCTAGATGCCTCAGAGTATAAATCACTAACAAGGTATGGGTTTGCATGACTTTATTGGATTTCTCTCTTTTAACATTGAACACCCCCAAATCATCATACAGGCGATGATCAATTCAAGCAAGGAAAAAGGTTCGAGTGGTTGGAAATATCTAAAATAATATGAATAAAAGAATCCTAACCTCCCATTGATTCTAGAAACATTAAAACATAAAAAAAAAAATCACACTCACACTCCATATATAAGAGGCGTGATGCTCAATATGATCAACATAATACAATAATAAAGTACACTTTATCCATTTCCCTTCATTAAGGAAAATAATCATTGTTTAGAGGATACCACTAACCTCTCTCACATCATCAAACTCAAAATTTAAAACCCTAAGGTATGCCCTTTCCCATGTATCCATTCTCCAAACTCGTCAAAACTTTAATACTCGTCCATTCTCCACATCAAATAAAAATCGTGGCTAGGAATGTCAAGGAAATGAGTATCACGCTCCCTCTCCTATATAACTCGGTGATAAATAAATATCATCCTCCAATAAGTTGAACCATTATACACACCAACCCAAAATGCATAGTGTACTTGATCCCATTGATGAATCACGTGTTATATGAAGTTATTCTTCACCCACCCTCAATRATATTTCCTCAACATTTTTGAGAATCCCAACATTACAATGGATAAAACATATATCACAAGACATGAGACAAATGGTGTGTGATATTTTTTCATTCCCTCTCATATTGAACTTACCATCTCATATCTATTTGATAGTGCATTTTGACAAGTTAAATGAAAACATTACTAGTTAAAWTTAAACATTATTAAATTTCTAAGACATAAATGAGTTATATTTAAAAATATAAAATGTGAATTTACAAAACTAACATAAGTGCAATGTTATTTTATTATAATCACGTTTGGCACACCTATGCATATAGATATCCTTAATGAATAGAAAATTCTACTATGTTAATAGTAAATTGTATGCAACATGAATATTTTGATACCGAAAGAAATAAAAATATTAAACAAAACATTGATAAAGGGAAAACGACCGAGTTCTAAATTTTTTAAAAGATCATTAAATTTAAATAGTGTGGTGTATGTGTATGATGTTCCACATCAATGAATGCATGAAGAAAATGATAACTACAATGGATAGAACATGTACCATGAGGCAAATGGTGTGAGATATTCATCCATTCCCTCTCACATGGAGCACCATCTCATCTCTATTTGGAAGTGCATTTTAGCGAGTTAATTGAAAACATAAGTTGTTAAAACTAAAAATTATTAAATTTTTAAGACATAATATGAGTTATATTTAAAAATATAAAATGTGAATTTACAAATCTAACATCAATGCCATGCTATTCCGTTGGAGTACTACTGATCTATAATTATGTTTGGCACACTAATGCATATCGTTACCCTTAATGAATACAAAAGTCTAGTGTGTCAATAGTAAATCTTGTGCATCATGAATATTTTGATAGTGAAAGAAATAAAAATACTAAGCAAAACATGGATAAAGAGAAAACGACTAAGGTATAAATTTTTAAAAAGATAATTAAATTTACATAGTGTGGTGTATGTGCACGAAGTTCCAAATCAATGAAAGTATGAAGAAAATGATAATTACAATGGATAGAACATGTACCATGAGACAAATTGTGTGAGATATTCTTCCATTCCCTCTCACATGGAGTAGATATAATTTTTTTAAAAGATAATTAAATTTACACAATGTGGTGTATGTGCATGAAGTTACATATCAATGAAGTTACATATCAATGAATGTATGAAAAAAATGATAATTATAATGGATAGAACATGTACCATGAAACAGATGGTGTGGGATATTCTTTCATTCCCTCTCACATGGAGTACCATCTTATCTCTATTTGGTAGTGCATTTTGGGGAGTTAATTGAAAACAAAAGTTGTTAAAATTAAAAATTATTAAATTTCTAAGACATAATATGAGTTATATTTGAAAATGTAAAATGAGAATTTACAAAACTAACATCAATGCCATGTTATTCTATTGGAGTACTAGTGATATATAATCATGATGTTTGACACAACAATGCATACAGTTACCCTTAATGAATACAAAAGTCTACCGTGTTATAGTAAATCATGTGCACCGTGAATATTTTGATAGTGAAAGAATAAAAATCCTAAACAAAACATGGATAAAGAGAAAATGACTGAAGTATAAATTTAAAAAAAGATAATTAAATTTACATAGTGTGGTGTATAGTGTGGTGTATGTGCATGAGATTCCACATCAATAAATGTATGAAGAAAATGATAATTACAATGGATAGAACATATACCATGATACAAATGGTGTTGGATATTCTTCCATTCCCTGTCACATGGAGTACCATCTCATTTCTATTTGATATAATTGAAAACATAATTATTAAAATAAAATAAAAAATATTAAATTTTTAAGACATAATATGAGTTATGTTTAAAAATATAAAATATGAATTTACAAAACTAACATCAATGCCATGTTATTCTATTGGAGTATCAGTGTGTAACATCCCGCTCTGGCACACTGAGAAAACTTATTCTTTTAGGACACTTGCTCGCAAGTGATCTAGACTATTATTATATTAAAACATTTGTCCTTGATTATGAGGCATTATGATAGATGACCTGATGTTTTACTGCATTGACATAGATAGGTGCTATTGACTCGGTTTTACTGAGTGTGCAAGGTTTTGGAACTTGAGGATGCAGAGGCATCGACGGAACCCTTGGACTCCGGATCGAGTCATGGAGTGTGCTATTGGGGTTTGATTGTTTTACTATGATGCTAGTACATTGATTAGATGATATGATGCGGACATGTTTGACATGATTGTTTATGATGCAGGCTGACAATAGCTTGCTGACCAGACTCACATATGGAGTAAAGGGGCCACACACGACTACCAGAGAGGTTGAGGGAGAGGTGTGGACAATAGACCTGCCACAACCTACTAGCACTCCTGTCGTGGCTCGAACTGTAGGTTAACGATTACCTAGTTCGAGAGGACCCACGATGTCGTGAGGGTAGATTGCGACAGTCGCTCGCAATGATTCTAAGGGGTGTGCAATAAGGCGGGGGCCTTATTCCTTAGAAGCCCTTAGTCTCCCACAAGTTCACCTGGTGGAGTGTTGACTCCAGGGGTTATTGATGTCTACCAATTAGTCAAGAGGTGAGTGGCACCTTTGGAGCATGTGGTGCATCCTGAAGGGCACGTCGCGCAAAAGAAACACAAGAGGCGAGTGGCACCCTTGGAGCACGTAGTGCGTCCTAAAGGGCATGTCGCGCAAAAGAAACACTAGAAGCGAGTGGCACCCTTGGAGCACATAGTGCGTTCTGAAGGGCACGTCGCATTGATGATGGTGAAGGAACAAACCTGGATGGCCCTAAGACATTTAACACATTAAGAAATTCTTAAACAACTTTCCTAATTAAAAGTCGCCCAGTTCAGAATCTAAGTCCTAAGTCTAAAACTTCTCTAGGGGTAAAATTTTGTCTAACCTTAAGAAAAATACCCTATAAAACTAAAAAAAAAAAAAAANAAATTCTTAAACAACTTTCCTAATTAAATGTCGCCCAGTTCAGAATCTAAGTCCTAAGTCTAAAACTTCTCTAGGGGTAAAATTTTGTCTAACCTTAAGAAAAATACCCTATAAAACTAAAAAAAAAAAAAAATTAAACTAAAAACCACTTAAATAATAGTTTTAGTCTTCATAAAAATTTTGGGGTAAAATGAAGAGAGTAAGAATTTAATTAAAATCAGTGGATTTAAAATTGTAAAGAAGAATTTAATTGTTTAACTTGTGAAAGTGTAAAAGATATTAAATTATTAATAAAAAGGAAAATAGGTTAGTTTGTGCAACTGCCATTTTTGGCTCTAATAAAAAGGGGAAAGAAGGGAATAATAAAAATTAGGAAACCAAGGAATGGAGGAAACATAATAAGGGAAAAAAGGGAACTTATGGTAAAAAGCGAGGTCAACTTAGTAAAGAATCTGTAATAAAGAACCTTCTAAATTGAAATAAATTAGCAACATCATTTTAGGGAAAGTATTTAAAACCTATAAGGGAATCTAGGGACACCTAGGAGTAAAAATAGGAGTAACTCTAGGTGGGTGAGGGAAATAAGACAATTTAATAAATTAAAGAAAATAGTTAATGGAGAAACGTGGGGGATGAATGACACTTGTACGAAAGAGAATTTTTAGAAGATTTTATTAAAACTTAAAGTAAATGAAATTTGGGGAAAGTGGGAAGTTCTAAAACTCTATAAAAGAGAGGAAGGAGGAGGAAGAAGGGGATCGATTATTAGTGTAACATTATGTTGCTGGATTAGTGACTTGACTGATTTACTTGTGAGGAGTTGAGATTTCCCAACTTGGATAGGAGTGGTAGCTCAGCCTTGCGAGGCGAGCTGTGAGCTAGACGTGCCATCTGGATAGTGTGTGGCCCCTTTGCGGCTCAGGGGGCTAAGGAGGAAGAAGAGTACCCCTAGCGTTGGCTGGGAGGTACCGGTGAGGTCTCAATGGTCGGCGAGCGGGAGCGGCACGGAGCATGCAGACGACACACTGAGCAAGCGATCAGGCAACGATAGGCTCCTTGATTTTAGAGTAGAATGCATTAGGATTTATGATTTAGATATGCATGTGTACGGGGTTATCTGGATGGAAGAACATTTAACTTCAACGGTCTTGGGTTTCGTTGGATTGAATGGTTTTTCTTTATTTACTTACTCTGGCAAAATCTTGTGTATTGTCATTGCTGTAAAAATTTTACTGTGTAAATTTTGAGTAAACTAGGAGCCTTGTATTTATCATTCGTCTCCTTCCCAAAATTTTAACTTTGCCCTTGTTATTTTTATTTAGTTATATATACCTCTAGCTTATGTTTAGCACCTAACCTCTGCGAATCTCATTCTTCAATCTATAATATTTATAGGCAAAATTCTTGTGCGTTAAACCTCGAAACGGTGGATGTCATGCCCTTCCCATGCTCTGCAACCCCTTTTGATTTTCGCTGGCCAGTGTACTGGGTGAGTTACCTTGGGTCACTTCGCTCTCAGACCAAGTAGAATTCCTTGACTGTGGCCTTCCCCCTTGCTACTATGGTTTCTAGTTATAATCCAAAACCTCTCTTTTATCAAATTTATAAAATTTTTGAAAATCGTCTTCAATTCTAGCAACACCTCAACGAACATTGATGGACTGTGATCTAGCAATAGTAGTTTCTCTCTTGGCAATCAAACTCTACCCTTTCATTATTAAACTGTTCATAGCACTAATCGTTTCCCCTTTGTGTGTCTTCGACACTCTGGCCGATTCCACCAGCTGTCAGCTGTGGGACTTGAACATGGTGGGTCAAGGTTTGTAGAAACTGCAACACATGCTTTTAATCCAAAGCCCTGGTATGTGGTTGCAAATGGAGCTTTAGTCCAATCCTTTTTCCTTCTTCCTCCTTCGGTAGCCCACTGATCCCCATTCCAAAGGCTGCGCAGGATCCTCATAGGTTGGCTCTTTGGATACGGGATACCCGTAGCTTCGTTGTTCTTGAAAACCCTAATGGGAACAAAATCAATGGAAAACATGTTCACCATATACCAAAGTACATATGAGCTGAGAAGTAATAGAAGTAAAAGATAGAATTACGACTATTTTTATGAATTTTCAGATGATTGTTTAACAGTGCACTGTACAAGTTCTGTCGTGATTCCAAGGAATTGAGTAGTTATGGAAGTCTGTCATGGGAACAAACCACACGTTGATCCTCTCTTCTCTTGTCCTAAGCCATTGATGAAATTATTCGTTTGCAGATCATAAGGCTGTCCCAATAGGTATCCCAGAAATTAAATGTCAACTTCATCGCGCGAGTGGCCAATGTCTGATGACAACTGATGCAAATGGTGTAAAGTCGCTCGTCTGTAAATGCTGGATACGTCCTCCCTCTGCGCACTGCATAATCGATTGAATGTGCCATACCTCTGCCAGTCACGTTATGAACGACAATGAAAGGGTTCCTCCATGACACGAGCAGGATGATTTTTCCAACTTAATTCTTGCCTTGATAGTTACCTTGGACAGTTGCCTTGATTTCTGACCTTCCAGCATGCACTCGTAGCCCTCAGTATTCTGGTCCGTTTTAGGTGCTTTCAATTTTCCAAACAACAACTTTCCACTTTGTTCTAATTCACACCTAAATAAGGGAACGACTAATAAAGGGTGTTGCGATTATTGGGATTGTAGTAGGAATAATTTAATTACTTTAACCAATTGGAAGATTATCTTCCTAAAACAAATGTTACTATTTCTGGAGAAGAATTTACCTTACCCATGCATCCTTGGCTTTATATTATGAGGTTTGTTTGCAGACTACTGAGATTCATTACGATAAGCTCCCTTATAAATACATTACCCTTTTTGTGTGGGAACTCGTGAGATTAATTATCTTGGGACGGGGTTCAAATCCTTACCTTAGTGGCTCTTAAGTGATGGAGAACCCACGCTTGTTTTTGGACTTATAAAACCTTTATAGGATAAGCAAGGGAAACTTTAAGGACACATTTTACCCAATACTTTATTTACCATGAGGCTTTGTTTATTGACATCATATATGTAGTATGATTTAGGTAATAAATCCTCCCAACATGTACTTTGTTAAGAGGATCATCTCATCTTATCACTACATATATTAAAGTAGGGATATCATATGCTTGTATGGAATGATTTTAATAGGACCTTCCAAGGAGGCTAATTAAATTATTCTAGTTTATCATTTAAATAGTGAGAAGAATAATTTATAATAAGTGACCCCCCCGCCCTTTATAATTATTGGATCTATTAAACCTATGGAGATATGTGCAATTCTCTAGTTTGGTTCATGTTAATTAGAATGATAGGAACTTGAGGTATCTTTGGAAAGTTTAATTATTTGATTATTTTTGTCGATGCATTAGAAATAAATTTATTAGATCATAGGTAGGATTACTACATTGCATAATGATGAAAAGACTATAGTCCTAGTGATGAAGGATTTGAACTTTAGGATGCAAAATTGTTCTTCTTATATGAGAATTGACTAGGTTACAAATTTTAATCATGATGGCTATGCTTCAATTGAAGTTTATTGATTCTCCTAATTTAGTTTTCTTACCAGGATGGCGTTCCCGTTATTTAGATCTTACTGTATTGACCTGTTCAATTTTGGGCAAGCGATTTATTCTATATTATTGATGTTGAAATTCTAGGATTGGTGGTTATACTAAGATTGGATGAGGGAATTAAATACCTCCTTGTTCCTCAAAAAAGTCGCCAGCCCTGAGACCTTAAATGGTTAAAATTGATGGGAACCTGGGCTTGAGCATTGCTTATGTGTCTTGGAGGTCCTAACCATTGCAGGATAAGATGGGTGGGTATCTATCTTATTTATTTATCGATTGATGGTCGCTCATTGCATGCAGATAATTGATGTGTGTCTTAGGTCGTCATGTTGTGTTCGTGATTGTATGCATCTTGTTCATCATCGTATGGCAATGCAGAGTCGAATTTATTTATTATCCTTGTACACACGCACACACACACAAAAAAAAAACAAATTTGCACTTGTTATAAGAGGTTTGTCGTTGTAATGGGGAGGTGTGTTACATATGGTATCAGAGCGGGTTCGACCCGTGACTTGGGATCGCTACGACTTTCGTTGACATGATTTGATTATACTGTTGCTAATCAAGTTGATTGTGTGAGTGCATGTAATCATGGTTAGAGGATGTTGCGGAGGCAGACGATGGGGTGCTATGGGAGGGGGTGCGATGCCTCTAGTAGCATCCATGCCTAAGGGGTCTAACCCCAAGGGAGACGAGCAGGTTCTCGGATAGGTGTAGATAGCAGTTGGCGATGTAGTCGGGATGATGAGATCCTTTCAGTGCATGTATGAGGCACTGATCAGCCGTTTGGACAGAGATGAGGTCAGGGCACCGACACCCACTGAGGTTCCTTCGTGCACACCAGCTGTTACTGGTAGCATTCACCGTGAAGTCGAGAAAGTCAAATTTCCCAAGTTCTTGGGTGCCCTGGATGGCGCAGCTGTCGAGGCATGGTTGGAGAACATGGCGATGTGCTTCGCACTTCATGATTATACCTCCAACCTGAAGGTCCACATGGTGGTCTTTCAACTGAAGGGGAGCGCTCTTCTATGGTGGAAGACGCTCTTACCACATCTAAACATGGTCGTCGAAGACGTGTCATGGGAACTGTTCGATGAACAGTTCCGAGAGAGGTACTTTTCTGAGGAATTCATTGAGCGTTAGCTCAATGAGTTCAATGCCTTATGACAAGGAGGTTGTACAGTGCCCAAGTATGAGGCACATTTTATGGAGCTGCTCTGGTACGCTCTACATCTTAACACGGATAAACTTAAGTTCAACAAGTTTGTGTTCGGCCTTAATGGCAGTCTACATGCAAAGGTTAGGATTTTGATGCCTCAAACCTTGCACGATGTCGTCCAGAAGGCCCTCATAGCTGAGGAAGAGCTTAACAGTGGGGGTTAGACCAGGACTCTAGCGAGACCAGCAGGGCAGGTTTCAGCTGGAACCCAGCAGCACTAGACACCAGCGAGACATACGTCGAGATATCATGGCTTCCAAAGCGGATCCACTTTCACAACACCCCAACAACCACCGCATCAACAGTGGACACCTTATAGGGGACCACAACATCAACAACAACGTCACCCGCAACAGCAGCAGTTTAGGCCTGTTCAACAGAACAGACCAGGGTTCAAGGCCTATGGGTCGTCATCTTTTACTTTGGGTACTAGGACTCCTGGGCCAAAGAAGGGGTGTTGGACGTGTGGGGAGCCACACTACCAGCACGATTGTCCTGTGGAGAGGACCAGAGAATCAGGACCAGCCAGACCCACCACAGTGGGATATATGGGCAAGGCCCACCGGATTCATGCAACGGTGAATAACTGCTAGGAAGAGCATCAGTCGACTATGCTCGAGATGACTGGTATTGTCATTGACCAGACCCTTAGTATTTTGATAGATCCCAGTGCTACCAAGAGTTTCATTTATGGTGCAGCGCTAAAAAGGATTAAGGTAAAGGCAGTCGAATAGGACGAGTTTAGCTTTGTAGAGATGGCTTCAGGATCCAAACAGAAGGTTGGAGGAAAGGTTACAGGCTGTGCCCTTAACTTGGGAGAGATTCTCACGAGGAACAACTTGTACGTCACGATATCAGGATCTTATGATGTCGTTATTGGTATGGATTGGTTGGAATCACATGAGGCGATACTCAACTGTAATATGAAATGGTTGAGCTTGATCGATGATGAGAGATAGCAACATGTGATTGTAGGACGGAACCAGGGAGTTTCCCTAAGGTTCGTCTCTTCCTTACAGTTATGGAAGAGTATGCACAAGGGGTGCAAGCTTTATGCGATCCTTGCGTTAAACAAGAAGGGAGTAGTGAAAGGTGTAGAACACCTTCCGGTGGTGAGAGAGTTTACGAACGTATTTACGGAGGAGTTACCAGGGATGCCGCCAAAGAGAGAATTGGAGTTTACCATAGACCTAAAACTGGGGACTGAACCGATAGCTAGAACGCCTTATCGGATGTCGACGCCATAGTTACAAGAGTTGAAAATGAAACTGAAGGAGTTGTTGGACCTGGGACTGATACGTCCTAGTGTATCACCATGGGGTGCACCTATTATTTTCATATGAAAGAAGGATGGATTGTGGAGGCTTTGCATTGACTACCGTCAACTGAACAAGGATACAATCAAGAATCAGTATCCCTTGCCGAGAATTGATGATCTGTTCGATCAAATGAAGGGTGTGATGGTGTTATCCAAGATCGATTTGCAATCAGGGTATCGCCAGTTGCGGATCAAGGAGGATGACGTACCTAAGACCGCCTTTAAGACGAGGTTTGGACACTACGAGTTTATTGTCTTACTATTTGGACTGACAAAATGCCTAGGGGTATTTATGAGTTTGATGAACGGGGTGTTCCGCGAGTACTTGGACAAGTTCGTCCAAGTATTCATTGATGATATTTTGATCTACTCTCGGACGATGGAGGAGCATGACGAGCACTTGCGCTTGGTACTACAATGTTTGCAAGAGCATAAATTGTAGGGGAAGTTGTCCAAATTCTCTTTTTACCAATCGAGGATTCACTACTTAGGGCATGTCATCTCCGGCGAAGGTATCACCATGGATCCAGCCAAGGTCGAGGCTATTATGGAATGGCCTGTGCCAACGAATGTCACAGAAGTGTGTAGCTTTATGGGTTTAGCAGGATACTATCGATGGTTTTTCAAGGGATTTTCGAAGATAGCAAATCCAATCAAGGAATTGCAAAAGAAAAACAAGAAGTTTGTTTGGACCGAGAAATGCATGGAAGCATTTCGGAGGCTTAAGGAGTTGTTAACAACAACACCAATACTAAAGGTTCCTGACATGGATGCAGACTTCTTGGTATGCACAGACACATCCAAGGAAGGTTTAGGCGGAGTCTTGATGCAAGACGGATGAGTGATTTCTTACATTTCGAGGAAACTGAGAAGGCACGAGGAGAACTATGCGATGTGCGATTTGGAGTTATTAGCCATCATATATGCCTTGAAGGTTTGGAGACACTACCTTGTTGGAGAAAAATTTGAACTAAAGACTGATCAATGTGGACTACAAAATTTTTTTACACAAAGCGACCTGAACACGCGGCAATGACGTTGGTCGGAATTGCTTAGTGAGTACAACTTTGAGATTACTTACATAAAGAGAACAGTGAACGAAGTGGCAGATGCTTTGAGTCGGAGGCCACGCATCTTTTCGGTGTTTCCTCTTTAGATGAATCTACGTGAAAATATTCTAACTTTACAGTGTGATAACGACTGGTACAAAGAGGTCGAGGGTTTTATCAGACAAAACACAATGATGGTACCACAATATGAGGGGTTTTCTTTTGATAGCGATGGGGTACTGAGGTTTAAAGGTCGGATTTACGTACCGCCAAATGACGAGTTGAGGATGTTGATCCTGAGTGAGGCTCATAGAGTATTTTACATGGCACACCTGGGAGTCACGAAGATGAGGGCAGATCTTAAACCCTTATTCTTCTGAAGGGGAATGAAGGCCAACATAGTTAACTATGTGGACAGGTGTCTGGAGTGACAGCAGGTAAAGGCTGAACATAGACACCCAGGAGGATTACTACAACCACATGCCATTCCAGAATCGAAATGGGAGGTCATTTCGATGGATTTTATTGTTGGATTGCCACTGATGGCAAGGAGACACGACTCGATTTTCGTAGTACTAGATACTCTGACGAAGAGTGCTCACTTTATTCCTATGTGTACGATGTATCAGGCATCTAACATAGCTAGAATTTTCATTAGTGAGATTGTGAGGCTACATGGCGTGCCTAAGAAGATTATATCCTATCGAGGATCGGTGTTTACTGGACAATTTTGGACGAGTTTCCAAGAGGCCTTGGGAACCCAACTTAACTTTAGTACTACGTATCACCCAGAAACTGACGGGCATATAGAAAAACCAAACCAAACCTTGAAAGACATGTTGTGCATGTATGAGATGGACCAACAAAAGCGTTGGGAAGAATTCTTGCCACTAGTGGAGTTCGCTTACAACAATAGTTACCAGAGCACCATTAAGATGGCGCATTTCAAGTTTCTTTACGGGCGACCAT
>JASDQU010508738.1:12810-24968 GCA_032191745.1 Picea mariana | reverse complement strand
ACTTGTTATCTACGGTTGGCTGAACTGGTTTCTCCTCATGGAGCAGTTCAGTAATTACAACCGAATAACTCTGTCTATGTATTTTGGATCCTGGTTCTGAGAAGGACTCTTATATTTTAATACAAACTCTTACTTACAAAAAAAAAAAAAATATAGAAGGGAATTCAGTTGGACAGGTCACAATCTTTCTCCATTCGCCATAGAAAACTCCCAATTCGTGTTTTTGTAATTATTCCCCTCCAAAATGTCAAATTCATCCCCTTGCCCATGGATATATGCATTTTTTAGGTTTTACATATCAGTGGTAATATTTGTCCCCTTGCCCGCGGGTATTTTCATTTTTTTAAATGTCTACATATCAGTCGGCGCTAAGTTGGGCGTTAGCTATGCCTAGTTTAGTGTTGATTTATGTCCTTAATGTAATCAATTATGGGTTCCTTAATGGGTGCAAAAACCACTGGGGATTGCACCTAAATTTGGTCAAAACGTGTCCATTTTGGGCCTAAACTGAAATGGGATAAACAGAAGAAAAACTCTCTCCATAATGTAACATCATATCAATGGCAATGTAGTTCCTCTAATGCAAATGGGATAAATGTACGACAAACTCTCTCCATAATGTAACATCATAACAATGTCTAAAACCAAGATGTTTGAAACAATTCCCAAAGCCTTGTATTTATAGTTCTTTAGTGCATGCAATTGGCTTCAAACTTGCTCTTCATATAGTCAACATTGTTAAAACCCTATTAGTAGGCATGCTCTGTTATTCTAACCATTTTTCATCACACTTGCATGTGTGATGTCATTTTCCTTCTTCCATGTGGTTACAAAATCTTTTATTGGATGGTGTATGTAGTTATTTAGGGAAAAGCCATGTGGTAGTACAAAAATAAGGGTATGGAAATGTCTTAATAAATTAGCCTATTGGGGGTTATATTTCACTTATTTTGGTTTCTTCCCAAGGTTTGTGTTGTTGAATAATTGTTGATGAAACAAGGTGCACCTAAATTATTGATTTATGTAACATATATGATTTGGTCACAATGTGACTACATCAATGTGCTAACAGATTCCCTCATATGTGTGAGGTCTAGGAGAGAAACATACGATCGAAATACATAGATTGTTTCAATTTTTATTAGAGAGAGAGAGAGAGAGAGAGAATAGAGTATGGATGGGAACCACCAAAAACCAAAAAGAGTATGTATGGATTGTCGAGAAAAGAGTATGGATGGGAACCACCGAAAACCAATGCATAAGTAATCACAAACTATTTATTCTTATGGTTCGCTATCTATCTCTATGGTTTGGTTGGTATCGTGTTGGTATTGGTATTGGTATGGTATAGTATGGTATTGATATTGGTATGGTATTGGTATGCATATCATTGCCAATACATACCATTGCCATGCAATGGTATGCAATTGTATTGGTATTGGTATGCAATGGTACGGTATTGGTATGATATTGGTATGCAGTGGTATGGTATTGGTATTGGTATGTTATTGGTATGGTATGGTATGGTATGGTATGGTATTGGTATGGCATTGGTATTGGTATTGGTATTGGTATGTGTTATCACTCCACTAGTACTCCCAAGGCTGAGAAGGAGACCAACAGAGGTAACCACAAACCAAGATTTTGGTTTGGTATCTATCCCTACCAAACCAGAGAGGGCTCTCTCTAAGGTAACACTTAATAATCTAAACTGGAATGCAAAATGATTTTAGGCTAGATATTTCAGATCAATGAGGGTTTTGAAATTATAGGTTTTGTTGGAATGGAAGATGAAATCCTGGAGCTAGGACACTAAATATGAGGGATCAGTTACAGAAATTTCAAAAGGGGCAAGGTAGCTATAACTAATGGCTAAAACCAATATGTTTGAAACAATTCCCAAAGCCTTGTATTTATAGTTCTTTAGTGCATGCAATTGGATTCAAACTTGCTCTTCATATAGTGAACATTGTTAAAACCCTATTAGTAGGAATGCTTTGTTATTCTAACCATTTTTCATCACACTTGCATGTGTGATGTCATTTTCCTTCTTCCATGTGGTTACAAAAGCTTTTATTGCATGGTGTATGTATTTATTTAGTGAAAATCCATGTGGTAGTACAAAAATAAGGGTATTGAAATGTCTTAATAAATTAGCCTATTGGGGGGCATATTTCACTTATTTTGGCCTCTTCCCAAGGCTTGTGTTGTTGCATAATTGTTGATGAACCAAGGTGCACCTAAATTATTGATTTATGTAACATAAATGATTTGGTCACAATGTGACTACATCAATGTGCTAACAGATTCCCTCATATGTGTGAGGTCTAGGAGAGAAACATATGATCAAAATACATAGATTGTTTCAATTTTTATTAAAGAGAGAGAGAGAATAGAGTATGGATGGGAACCATCGACAACCAAAAGGAGTATGTGTGGATTGTCGAGAAAAGAGTATGGATGTGAACCACTGACAACCAACGCATAAGTAATCACAAAATATTTCTTCCTATGGTTCGCTATCTATCCCTATGGTTTGGTTGGTATCGTGTTGGTATTGGTATTGGTATGGTATAGTATGGTATTGATATTGGTATGGTATTGGTATGCATATTATTGCCAATGCATACCATTGCAGTGTAATGGTATGCAATTGTATTGGTATTGGTATGCAATGGTACGGTATCGGTATGGTATTGGTATTGTTATTGGTATGCAATGGTATGGTATTGATATTGGTATTGGTATTGGTATGTGTTATCACTCCACCAGTGCTCCCAAGGCCGAGAAGGAGACCAACAGAGGTAACCACAGACCAAGATTTTGGTTTTGGTATCTATCCCTACCAAACCAGAGAGGGCTCTCTCTAAGGTAACACTTAATAATATAATCTGATATGTCTTGGTCACCTCAAGCCTAGGTACCTTTGAAAACTCAACATGTTTTCTTGAAGAGCCAACCTCCATAGGAGCAGTTTTCAGTTTCTCCAAGAAAGTTTTCCAGGCGACTTTCTTTGCTGAAAGTTGATGCACAACCACAATTTTAATCAAAATATGGTGAAACAAATTGGTGATATGAGCCTTTCCCAAGGTCCGAATCTTTTTAGTCATCTTCACCAAGCTTCTAAACAGAAATTTGGATACGTTAAGTGTTTTTGTAGAAGTGAAGTGCATTAGCAACCTGACATGATACCTGTATAATCTGGAAAATCTCCCTTCACATGTAAAATATATCATAATCACCTTCATCAAAGGATAATACTTGTCAAGAAAACGTCTGAAAGGAAAAACATGTTTAGGAGCATCTATGACATTTGGTTTTAAGAACAATTTATAGTCTTCAAGGTCTAATTCCATGCCCTTGAACCAAGTTTCACCATGATCTGGGATACATGTGGTTGGAGAAATAATGTCTGTTGAAACACTGAACTCTATACCTGCTATGACAACCTTGTCTATGTTGAAATTGTGGGCAAAAAGGCTTGTCAAAGGAACATGACATCCAACCTCTTGGATTTTCTCACAAAACTTCATACAACCAACATTTCCAAAACATCTTTTGGAAAATGGAGAAGCATTGATTTCTCTCAGGTTGGATGGCTCAAAACTTGAATGATGTCCTCCCTTGTGCACTTTATTTTCACTCTCTCTTTCACTCTCCATGAAATTTTTTGAAGGATAGTACCCTAGCCAGATGATATTGATGGAAAAGATGGATTTTAGGGTTTGAATATTAAGGACACAATGATTTTGAAAGAAAATTTGAGTGTAATAATGATGTGGGAGTTTCCTCAAAGGTTTGAGGAAGCAAGGTGAAGTATGATGTTAAAACTGTAAGTCTATTTCATGAGATGAATATGGGGAAGCGAGGAGTTTGTAATTTCTTGCAATGAAAACGTAGTGGAAGGCTAGGGTTTGATGAAATTGGTGGTGAATGAGTAGGGAATGATAGGAAATGTTCAGTTAGGACTTCATGGAGGGTAAGTGATAGTGTAAGATAGTAAAGGCTATGATTGATTCACTAAAACAATGGAAAATGAAAACTGCTAAAAACTTTGCTGGAGAAAACCCTAAGAAGAAATCACTTTATCCTCGATGAAATTGCTTGAGAAGATGGTGTAGATGACCACTTACTATTTGTGGAAGTTTATAATTCTTTGAAAAATATTTGGAAGCTGGAAAAATCGAAAATTTGTCTCAAAACCATGAAGAAGCCTTTCCATTCAGAAAAACTACAAATTTCACAGAAGGGTTGCGTGATGGGTCACTTCGAGGGTCGCACTGTGGGTTGCACTGCTCCCAAAATGAAACAAAACCCTCGTTTCTTTCACAATTTTCTCTCTTTTTTTGAATTTGAGTAGCTTAGGAACCTTTACAATTACCTTTGGAACTCCTTTGAACTCATTACATCAATCATGTAACATTTGTGACTTTTAAAACCAACCCTTTAAATAATTTTGTTACTACTCCTCCCTTTGGTGACTTTATGATTGAAATGGCAAAATGATAACAATGACCCTAGTGACCTAATTATGACCTTGAAAATCATGATGATGGGACTGAGGTGATGGTGATGACTTATTTGAGTGATGACACAACAATTTTGGATGATGATGATGACTAGGCCATGAAATTTTGTGAGGAGTAATAACATACCTAAACTAACTAACCAACGATCAAATTTTTCTTTGAAAATTTATTTGAGAATGTAATAATTTGACTTAAACCCAATAAAATGATTTTGAAAGAGCTAATTTGATCACTGACGACTACTGTATTCTAACAGTATGCAATGGTATTGGCCTTATTTTTATGCAATGGTATTGGTATTGGTATTGGCAAGGAATAAGGGTATTGGCAATACATATTTGTATTGGTTTTGGTATGGTATTGGTATTATTATTGGTATGCAATGGTATGGTATTGGTATTGGTATTGGTATTGGTATTGGTATGGTATTGGTATGGTATGGTATGGTGTGGTATGTTATTGGTATGGTATTGGTATTGGTATGGAATGGTATTGGAAGTATTGGTATGCATTGGTATTGGAAAGGCATAAGGGTATTGGCAATGCATATTGGTATTGGTATTGGTATGGTATTAGTATTGGTATGGTATTGGTATTGGTACTGGTATTGGTATGCAATGGTATGAAATTTTATTGGTATTGGTATGGTATGGTATTGGTATTGGTATGTGTTAGCACTCCGTAATTTCTCAAGATGAAGAAGAAATTAACAGAGGTAACCACAAAACCACTTTGATTCAAGGAAATATCCATCCAAGAGTCAGAGAGGGATCTCTCTGTATGATTTAACTTTGTTTGGAGAATATATTAGGCTATTTATGAGGATAGAAGGTTTGTTTTTTGAGTTTTTTGGTTGAGACAACAAAACAGGGCCATTAGGAAAAATGGAGTCAAAAGGATAGATGAGGATGAGTGTTCTAGATACCTGAGGATCTCTACTATACTCCTGAACCATTAAAAAATAAAAATAGCCACTCCAAGAAATCAAAAAACTGATTTTCCCACAATTGGTCTATAAATGCAGTGTCTGGGTGAAAACAGGGGCAGAAAGCAATTTTTCACCATGTTTTTTACTTTTTGCTACAAAATCGATACTTACATGGCCCACCAGTGATATATTTGAGATGTACAATTCATAATATATTCATTCATGCTGAGAAAAGTGAATTTGGATCCTCCAGGAAAAAGCATAGTGTGGGCTCACTGCACTTCTGTAGATGACATTGTTTCCCAAACTTGCAAAAATTTCTCTGAAAACTAGAGGTCAAAGACGAGATGATATATATTTACCCATAATACATTTTAAGAAAATTAGATAGGTTTTTGTTATTTGGTATGTTTTTAATAAAAACCTCCTCCATTTTTCAAAAATACTTTCCCATTTTGTCACAATATTCTCTGCAAAAAGATGTCTAAAACAAGACTTTGCACGATCAAAAAAATAAGTTGTGAAGATGTGAATGTATCTCTCACCCTGTAACACTTGTGTAAAAAGTGAGATAGGTTATTTTAATTTGTACTATTATGAACAAAAAAATCCTCCATGTTCTCAATATTCATCTCTTATGGGCCACAATATGCTCTGAAAATAGGTGACTACAAAGGCCATTTTTGGAAAATGTGCGTTCAAAGATTTTTGGAAAATGAATTGGAATGATGGGTTATGGGTTTACTAAATTATTGAGAAAATTTAAGGGGATAGGGGGTAATTTTATAGAAACTTGGGTGGTGTAACCACTTGAAATGAGTGAGGGAAATTCGAGAAAAAAGCTAAAACACAATCCTAACCCAGAATTTGGAAAAAATGTAGTGTTGGCTAGGGTTCACGGGGAAAATGATGGGAAAGAGGGAAGTGAGTGTAGGAATTTTTTTTTGGGGGGGGTGTGTGTGTATGAAGTATTAATTAGGGTTTTGAAACAGGAAAACTAGGTTTTTCTCACTGAAATGATGCAAACACTAATATAACCCAAAAACGTAGCGTAGAACCCTAGGAGAGGAATTTCATCATTTCAAGAAGGAAAATGGTCATGAGAAAGGTGATGAATATTTGACTTACTTGTTGAGAGTGCTTGAAACCTGCTGGATGAAGAATGATGACTCTTTTGTATGTTTCTTTGACCTTGGATGAGTGGAGGGAGTAGTAATGACCTAGACACTTAGGACATGACTCAAGACTCATTTGACAATCAACAAGACATGTCAAATTTTATTTGCAAAATATAACAATTTGACCTAATGACCCTATCAAAAACTTTGTAAGATCATATTTGATCATTGGTGACTGGAAGGACTAGTAGACACTAATAGGTACAAATCCATCCCACGAAAACAGGCAAATCTGGGAGCTTTCATGTGAGGAACAATAGATAGAAACTGAATAATCAGACTTCCTATAATTTATAGGACCCTAATAGTATGCATACCATTGCCATGCAATGTTATTGGTATTGGTATGCAATGGTATGGTATTGGTATTGGTATTGGTATGGTATTGGTGTTTTATCCCAAGCTAATTTTGACTTGTGGCCCTATTTTCCCTAACTTATTAGATGATAATGGATTTGATTGGTGTGATAAAAATTATTGTCATTGTTGTGTAACAGGATCGAGAGGAGACAATGGAAAGAGGATGTGGATGGCGTACACCTACTAAATCACAGAGAGGAAAGTGGGTGGAAGAGGATATGACAATGAAATCTGCATATACAATAAAGGTAAGAATAAAAAACAACCTCAACCAAAGGAGGAAGGTCTTTATGAATTCACAAATTCTACAACATAGAAGAGATAAAGTCTTTTTTTTTTCATATGGCCTTTGAGCTCAAAATTATTGGTGTAAAATGCTCAAGAATGGTGATTAAATGTGATTTTATGATCAAGGGAAAAGTTTGAAAATTAGGATGGCCATCTGGGATAGGGATGTTGGATACTTTTCTTGTTGAAATTTTGGCTTGATGTAAATACCTAGGGTCGTAAAAAAATAAAATTCAACTCCAAAACATGATATCAATATGTCAAAAATGTGACTAAGGTGAGGTTTTTTGTTGCATAGAAAATTCGTTGAAATAATATAATTGGTGTACTAAACATTATTGACTATGTTGTGTATTACATAGTCAATATGGCCAAACAAGGCCATGGAAACAGATCATGTCATATCAAATGAGGACACAATGGATGACATAGGACATCAGGTACTCTGATTTTGACTTAACTTAGGAAAAAATAATCTGATGGCATTTTGTGAAACGTCCATGTTTTTTCACAAAATTATTAAATTTTATAGTGTATTATCCAATCTTGTCAGAAATTAATGCATGTTGTTGATTATTTTAGATGGATATTGGAGAAAATGTAGATCTTGAGCATTCAACTAGCATAAGAAAAAGATATGTACATGGACGTGGACCTAAAACTATTAAATCACATAGAGGATAGTGGGTGGAAGAGGATATGACAAAGGATTTTGCAGACACAAAAAATGATTGCATTGAACAAGAGGTTGTTCTAGAATATAGTACATGGGATGAATACTTTGAGAAAATTTTTGTTTGTGGATATTCTGTATGTTGTGGAAAGAAACAATTCAAACGAGAGATTGTACAAAGAGATTACATAGATGATGAGCTTCCAGTGGGTAGTATGCCTCCTACAATCAATTCAAATCCAATTGGAAATGTGGTAAGGAATTTTCCAATTTGATATAAATAATATGTAAACTTCTTTTAAACATTGTTTTATATTATTTAAATAATAATTTTTTTTCTTAATGAATACTTGCAGGATAAAGTTCTTGGTTTAAAGTTTCCTGGATCACCAACTTCTAGCCTAGAGGGAGATGATCATTTATCATATGATACATCTAAGAAAAATATGTGCACATATACCATCTCTAAAGATGAGGATTTGATGAAAACAAGTAACAAAACGAGAACCTCTTTAAAGATGCATAATTTGCTTAAAGACAAGGGGAAGGTTGACTACATACCCTATGAGAATGAATGTGATGGAGATGCTGACTTGCCCCTGAGACATTTGATTGTCGATTATATTGTGCTTGGCCCAGTGATCAACAACTACCTAGAGTGTATGAGGTGTTTCAATTTTGGGGATACAACCCTCCAATATTCATGGAGAAAATCTGGGCCTCTTTATTGTCCAAAATGTCCATGTGGGATCTAAAGACAGAAAAAATTCACAACAAACCACTAGGAGATTAATGCCATATTATGGTCCATCATATTACAATGGTGAATGGAAAAGGCTAGTAGAATATAAACCAAGCATGTCAGCATATGGTCTAAATTCAAATATGTATACACATTGTCTCCAATTGGAAAGTGGAAAAGAAATTAATAGAGGTCATCTTATGTATATAGATGGACGTGCATACACACAAAAAAATATTTCAGGTTTTATAAATAGTAGTAAGGGAAGGGACCCTAATGTAAGACCAAATTGTCAATTTGTTGAAGTTATAAATGATAAAGATGGAGATATAGAAAGAGAGGTTGATGAATGATGACAATGAACGTTAATGCAAACATGGAAGATCTTGAAGATTATGTGGGGAAATTAGACATACTTGAGTATTGAAACCCTCCCATACCATCAAGGCATGTGTCTAATCTAACCATGTCAAGTTTCGACACATATAGGCACAGATTGAATAAATTTCAATGTTTGCCCCATTCACTACTAACTATGTGGGGTTGGTGCATGACATTTGTGATGGGTGTATTGAAAGTTCCATGTCAAATTTCAAGATAGTTCCGACAATGATTCTATATAAGGGAATGACAAATGATGACAATGAGACTTGCATGATAAACATTATGTGGATGATCTCAAAGATTATGTGGGGACATCAATATACATCCTTAAGTCTCGAAACCCTCCCATATCGTCAAGGCATGTGTTTAATCTAACCATGTCAAATTTCGATGAATACAAGCACACATTGAAGAAATTTCAATGTTGGCCCCATTCACTACTGACTATGTGGGGTCGGTGCATGACATTTTTGATGGGTGTATTGGAATTTCTATGTCAAATTTCAAGATAGTTCTAGCAACGATTCTATAGAAGGGAATGACGAACATTGAAAATGAGATGTTTATGATGAATGTTGATGCAGATGTGGAATTTTGAAACTCTCTTTGAGTCTTGAAAACCCTCCCATACCGTCAAGTCATGTGTCTAGTCTAACCATGTCGAATTTCAATGCATATAGGCATAGTTTGAAGAAATTTCAACGTTGGCCCCATTCACTTCTCATTGTGTTGGGTCGATGCAAGATGACATTTATGATGGGTGCATTGGGAGTGCCATGACATTTCAAGAGAGTTTCGACAAATATACTATAGATGGAAATGACGAATGATGACAATGAGACGTTCATGATGAATGTTGATGCAAATGTGGATGATATCAAATATTAGGTGGGGACATCAATATACATCCTTGAGTCTTGAAACCCTCCCATACCATCAAGGCATGTGTCTAGTCTAACCATGTCAAATTTTGACGCATACAGACACAGATTGAAAAAATTTCAACTTTGGTCCCACTCACTGCTCACTGTGTGGGTTCAGTGGAAGAAATTTGTGATGGGTGTATTGGAAGTTCCATGTCAAATTTCAAGATAATTCCGACAACAATTCCATAGAAGGGAATGACGAATGATGAAAATGAGACGTGCATGATGAATGTTGATGCAAATGTGGATGATATCAAATATTAGGTGGGGACATCAATATACATCCTTGAGTCTTGAAACCCTCCCATACCATCAAGGCATGTGTCTAGTCTAACCATGTCAAATTTTGATGCATACAACCACATATTGAATAAATTTCAATGTTGGCCCCATTCACTTCTCACTATGCGGGGTCAGTGCATGACATTTGTGGTGGGTGAATTGGAAGTTCCATGAAATTACAAGAGGGTTCCAACAAACATTCTACAGATGGAAACAACAAATGATGACAATGAGACATCCATTATGAACATTGATGAAAACATGGATGATCTTAAATATTATGTGGGGACATCATACATCCTTGAGTCTTGAAACCCTCCCATACTATCAAGGCATGTGTCTAGTCTAACCATGTCAAATTTTGACGCATACATGAACATATGGAAGCAATTTCAACATTGGCCCCATTCACTGATCACTATGTGGGATCGATGCATGACATTTGTGGTGGATGAATTATAAGTTCAATGACATTTCAAGAGATTTCCAACAAAGATTCTACATACAGAAACGATGAATGATGAAAATGAGACATCCATTATGAAATTTGATGCAAACATGGATGATCTCAAAGATTATGTGGGGACATCAGACATGCTTGAGTCTTGAAACCCTACCATATTGTCAAAGCATGTGTCTAGTCTAACCATGTTGAATTTCAATGCATACATGCAAAGTTTGAAGAAATTTCAATGTTGGCCCCATTCACTTCTCACTGTGCGAGGTCGATGCAAAATGACATTGGTGATGGGTGTATTGGAAGTGCCATGACATTTCAAGAGAGTTCTGACAAATGTTCTATAGATGGAAATAACGAATAATGACAATGAGACATCCATTATATTGAACATTGATGCAAACATGGACGATCTCAAATATTATGCGAGGACATCAAACATACTTAAGTCTTGAAACCCTCCCATACCATCAAGGAAACTATCTAGTCTAACAATGTCAAATTTCAATGCATATTGGAACAGATTGAAAAATTTCAACGTTGGCCCCATTCACTTCTCACTATGCAGGTTTAAGAAATTTGCGATGGGTGTATTGGAAGTTCCATGCCAAATTTCAAGATAGTTCTGACAACAATTCTATAGAAGGGAATGACAAATGATGACAATGAGACATGCATGATGAACATTGATGTGAATGTGGACGATCTCAAATATTATGTGGGGACATCATACATCCTTGAGTCTTGAAACCCTCCCATATCGTCAAGGCATGTGTCTAGTCTAACCATGTCAAATTGCGACACATACAGGTACATATTGAAGAAATTTCAATGTTGGCCCCATTCAATTCTCACTATGTGGGGGCAGTGCATGACATTTTTTGTGGGTGAATTAGAAGTTCGATGAAATTTCAAGAGAGTTCCAACAAAGATTCTATAGATGGCAATGAAAAATGATGACAATGAGACGTTCATTATGAAAGTTGATGAAAACATGGATGATCTCAAAGATTATGTGGGGACATCATACATCCTTGAGTCTTGAAAACCTCTCATACCATCAACGCATGTGTTGTTAATGTTTATGCCATTATTATAGTTCTTTGCATTTCAATAGATAAGATCATAATAATAACAAGATCACTGAGAAATACACATTTACAAGAGACACAACATTTATCCTGGGAAACCCTCTAGGGGAAGAAAACCCAGCAAAAACTTCCTTATCATAAATATCTTATACAATGTTCAAGAGATAACTCAAACCAATACAGAAAGTCCTCCCCAAGAGATGCACCACTCTTCTTCTCCTCTCTCTGGTAATTGCAGCTTGCCTCATAAGAGAAATGAGCAAGTGAGTTGTGTGTTTGAAGTGAGGCGCTAGCCTCTTATTTATACAAGACTGGCACGT
>JASDQU010508737.1:40288-54332 GCA_032191745.1 Picea mariana | reverse complement strand
ATATATATATATATATATATATATATTAAAAATATTTAGTTTTTAATCTATATATTATCATTTTGATATTGTGGATAAAAGTAAATTTTATTTTATTGATTATAATTATTTAAAGTTAATGTTAATATTCAATTATACCAATATATGGAAGATAATTTGTCAAGTGAAAGATTTAATGTGCTTAGAATTTATATTAATGAATAATGTGATAATGAAGAGTAAAAGCAATCATGAATTTGGTAAGGGTATGATGAAATAAAATTACTAAAAATTTCAAATGGTTAGAATTACAATAAACTAAGATTACTAAAAGTTTCAAATGGTTAGATATATAATCAAATTTCAAATGGTAACTAAAAAATAACGTAACATAATTTTTAATTTTTATGATGAGTACAAACTATTCAAATAAGATTGGTATGAAAAAATTATACTTAAAAATTATAAAATTATTTTTTTAAATAAAAAATTATTTAATTAATAAACAACTTCTCCATTAAAATGTTCCAAACTTATTTATAATTATTTTATAAAAAATTATTTAATTAATAAATGACTTCTCCATGAGAATGAAGGGGCAGAAAGTAACATTTCCAAACTTATTTAGAAGCGAGAGAAAGTAGCATTTCCAAACTTATTTAGATTTATAATGATAAATAAAAAATAACACATAAAATCATTTAAAAATTTATATAGAAAATTTGTCAATGAATAAAGGGGTTCCCGATATTCATCACTAGGCTTGCAGTGAACGTTAAGTGGAATGCGATCATATTCCTTGTGGCAATTTTATGTTTAAGTGAGTGGACAAGTATATCAAAATAGTAATATATATCTCAAAAGTAAAATTGGAATTCCATCAAATCCTTTTCAATGGATAATTATAAAACAAAGTTTAGTGGTGGGTAGAAGTCATATCAAATAAGATGTTGTCTGGCCACTTGCTTGAGAGTTGAGTTGCTCTCTTTCAAATATAAAATTGTAGATTCAATGCAATCCATACTTGTAAGGCAAGCAAGGTAATGTAATCTCTAATAGATTGTTTTATCTCTACTCACTAAAGAATGAGAATTTTTCATATTGTGTTACATTTATTTATGTTTGGTTTTTATATGGATAATAATTATTTGGATACTTGAAAAGATGTTTCGAAGATTATTCATTGATGAATTTTCTTTTCATAATTTTTTTTTTAAATAATTCATTAGTTCATTTTTCATTGTGAGAGATAAGTGAAAATACATCACTTTGAATACAATAAATTTAAAGTGTACCCATTATTTGAAACTTTTTTTGAACACGTGTACCCATGATTGTTGCTACTTGAGTGACTACCTAGTCTTCATTTTCATTTTTTGTTGTGGCGAAAAAATTGTGGTTTTATTAGCCAAAATGGAATCTTCATGATTTCTTAACACTTCCATAATCTCCTTCAATTATTAGTAATCCATTATTAATCTATGGCAATGAAGACTCTAAACCACCTATGGTTGTATTCTACTTGCTACCCAAAGAATAAATTCCACTTCCAGACTCTTGGGTGCTCAATGACGATGGGTTCCAAAATTCCCAACAAAAGAGACCTGGGCAAATTCATAGCGAAGAAAAAGAGAAAATCTCTACCAAAAGAAGGAATATAGAAACAAAAAAATTCCCAAAAATCTGAAGTGTACATAGATCTCAACACCTTCCAGCCCTAGGGAACCCATAGAGTGTTGGTTCCTTTCACTAAACAAACAATACTACTTTCATACAACAAAAATCCATCCAAAGTCACAAAGAAATGAGACAAAGGAGTGAAGAGCCCCTTAGAGTATAACAAAGAAAAACCAATAGATCTCCCACAATAATATTCTAACCCAACAAATAAGGATTCACTTGGTCTAGAAGAATACAAGGGAGGGGGTTTTCTAGTGCATGACAACACAAAACTAATCAAACAAACCACCCTAAAAGATTAAGCATACTTCACCACAATTTCACACCAACCTAGTAGCCAAATCCTTCTCAGTTGTGTAGCATATCAAGAAGGCATAATCTCACTATGACATGATACGGATGTAGTTCATAATCACACAGAGATGGGATTCTGGGCATGTGAAAAGGTGGATCAAGTTGCTTCTCATAACTTCCCCTACTATATGAATGTGTATCCATGCAATCAACCATGTGATGCTTTAATTTCCTGCTACGTGACTTGAACCTCATGTTGAAATGGTTATGGAATGGATAGATTATGAACATTGCCATTGATTCTAAGGACCCCCTCTTTTATAAGAGTGGCTTGATTAGCATATCCATCTACTACTATATTATTTTCCTAAACAACTTGAAATAACTTGAGGCTAGGATATTATCAATTGGGGTTTCATTTGACATCATTTTTATGATGATAATATTCGAATCACCCGTCACTATTAGTGATTGAATACTAGATTCAATCACTAACCTCAAGCATTGTAATAAAGCATTTATTGTGTTATTAGAATCAATGCCAAAACCCCAAGAAAATGATGATTCTATTTTTCTCTAGGGCTCATAGTAACCCTTCTCGCACATGCCACCCCCAAAAATAATAATTAATAAATAAAACTACACACACACACACACAATAATATCCCTAGATATACTAGTCTAGGATATTAATGCTTTGTTGTTCAATTTATGTGTACTCATGCTATAACTTGGTTGACTACTTTTCACAAACATTTTGCATGCATTCTACTAAGATACTTTCATCAAACACTTTGCAAGTATTCCAAGTACACTAGAAATAGGAAATACATCATGGCATTTTATTATGGGGGGAACACAATCATCATAACAATACAAATATTCTGTTGGATGCTATGGTAGATGGAATACACTACTAACACAAAAAATATGCAAACCAAAAACCTAGAATGATGCCACAACCTTTTCAATGGAGGAAGATTCCTCCTCCAAACTACTGAAGGTCTAACTCGTAACCTCCAAACCATCTCCAAGATGACACCAAACCAGAAGGTGAAGTGCAAGTGAAGATCAAGGATGAATCCTTCTCCTTGTCTAGATAGGGTGGATATTGCACCATCAAAACTAAACTACAATGGAAGGGTTTTTCCAAAATCCTGATGAAAAAATTGGCTCCAAGAGAACTCAAAATAGATCAATCCAAAAACACATTTGCAACATAGGACTATAAATGATAATGACATGGTCGAAAGATGCATCACACCTCAAAACAGGAGTGGTGTTGGCCGAGGATTGCATTGGTATGACCGTTGTATTAATTAAAGAAGGATTAGGATGTTGGGAAACCAAAGACGACTTAGAAGCTGAAGGGATATCAGACAAGGACTGTGCTTCTTGTACCACGACAGTAGTAGGGAACATACACGTAAGGTGATTCCCTTTGCAAATCCTAGAAAGGAACTTGGGCTTATGTCTTATAAGTCGAGGCTTCTCAATCGTATGAATTCCCCCACCATGACTTACAATGGTTGGTGACATGCTCTCAGCATGACTTGCAGAGGCTAGTAGCTCATCTCCAACATGATTTATAGAGGCTGGTGATGAATCCCCAACATGACTAGCAGAAGTTGGTGATGTATGTGCAGTGTGACTAATAGTGATTACAGTTGTTCCCCCAACATGTCTTGCAATGGCTGGTTGTTGGTTTTCAACATAACTTGCAAAGGTTGTTGACCAATCTCCAACATGACTAACATAGGTTGGTGATATAATGCTAGTATGACTTGCAATGACTATACTTGTAGTGGTTGGTTGTGGCATTTGAGACCAAGATTCTAAGAAAGATTGGTTTTGAGAGATTGTGGTCATGAAGGGTTCTGGTATACACCATGGCCCTATCTGATAGGATAGTATCCTCCTCCAAACTAATTCATAAAGGGGTGTAAGGGCATCGTCACTGAGGAATCCGCTTGCAAAGAGAAATCACCATAACAAGGGTTACTTGTGTGGGGATATATATTTCCCCTAGAATAAAGAGATTCTCTAAGGGGGTTTCCCATACTATAGAACTGACTCCCCCCAGATGAAACACTAGAGGACAGATGGAGGTCTGCCATGGGAAAAGCGTTCATAGGAACCGACATAGCGGAAGAAGGATAGATGGGCAAAGTGTAATAAGTGGAATGACCACCCATTTGAGTACTTTCTCCTGGAATGGTGAAGCTAGGATTGGATCTATGGGAATGAAGATTCCAACCTCCCACTGTGAGAATTGGTTGAGGGATATGACTCCCATCAAATGAAAATGGAGAATAAGGAGGCATCATGCCCTCAGACCCATAACTAGGGTTCACATAAGAAGGTGAGGCAAAGGATGGAAAGTGTAAAGACATGCCTAGAATATCATGAGAAATATGATTAGAGGCCCAAGGTATCAACTGAGTATCATGATTCTATGTACCACTCATAAACAAAAAAGGATTCATCCCCATGGAATAAGAAAATACCATGCATTGGGTAGCGCTAATTGAGGGAGTCACAGGGGCTTCACTAACCATAGCAATGAAGACTCAAGATGCAATACAAAATCTTAAGGCCAACTAAAAATCAAAGAGCACACCAAAATAAAAATAAAAAGGCCAATATGCACACAAACATGATAAAGTGGCTGAAAGGGGCCTCCCTCACTATAGTAGTTATGCCTCACCCAAGAGGGGTCTGAGACTCCCTTCAAAATATCAAAGGTATTATAATCAATTATAAGGGACCTCATGGGATTAATAGCGTAGTCGGCCAGATTCCCCCCGGAGAGTTAATCCTCCATAAAGGTTGTGTGATGTCGGACCCTTATCTGACTCAGGGTACCTACAGAATAATCCCTGCAAGTAACCTATGTGGCTACCTATGCCAAGCAACTAAGACACCATGATATAACCAATGTGTAGGCGAACAATCATAAGTTAAGTCCATCGTATGGGCAGGGTAACAAAGCCTGAAATCTCAAAATCATTGCCTCTCACAGAGGTAAATGTATTAGCAAGACCCCCATATATGAATAGATCCACAAAAATATCTCTGATGCTAAGAAGGTATTGGAGGGATATCTCCTTAACCAACTTCGCGCGACCTCGTCCTTAACTCCAGTGTGAGTGGAGCCTCCTGATGTCACCAATCATATAATGGATTTGACCACTCCCTTATTTAGACACATATGTTGAGTTTAATAGCCTTGGAGAAGTTTACTCACAAAATCCTATTCCAAGGCTCTAAATCTTAAGCTAGTTTCTGCACCCTGAAAAATAAAATCGTTTCTAATCAATTTTAAATTTATTGGTGTTACTTTTAGTGGATTTTTTTACTCAAAAGGTGTGGTCATGAAACAAATGATGTTATGAATAGACAAGTAAAAGAAATGAATATGAATAAAATGCAAAGTCCTAACTTCAATTCTCAATAAATGATAAGCTTTTAAAAAATGCGACTTTCAATTCAAATCTACGATTTCAAATAAGATGCAATCTTTCCAGTCATGTACCAATATCAATAATAGGAACCCAAAAGATCAAATGTCACCATGCAAAATGTATATTTTTTTTGTATTTTCAATATAAAGAAATGAAAATGCAAGGACTGAACAACAACCTTATATATAAACCCTATTGTAAGCAAAAGAGACAAACCAAGCAGGATATCAAGAAGCAAACACCTAGCCCAAGATGCAAGGACAACCAATGAAAAATATGATGGGAAAGAAAAACCACTTGTAAATTCAACCAAAGAAAGGTTTCCTATCACTTTGTAGGCACTTAACAGTTATGACAAATACCCAAGAAGAATTAGAAACCATCAAAACTTACCCAACAAACACCAAACTCAACAATCAAGCAAATAAGGATGATGTATTTGACTGTTCAAGAGAAAACATGGTATGTACGCTCCCTATAGAATGACAACTCGTGTATGTATGCACCTGTCAAGGGAAAACCAACGTATATGTATTAAAACACTACCAGGTTAAGGATAAGGCCAAGAAACTCAGGCTCAAAATGAATAGGTTGTCAAGCAATCAGACGACAAGAAAACTCAATCTAACTAAGAGAAATCAAAGGATAAAAACACTCCAAACCCCAAAAATAAGATTTTATCCCCGGTATGGTCGCCAATTTTGTTACGAGTAAAATCTCTCTATGGCATGGGGTAAACCACAACAGACGGAAATGACTACAGAAATAAACTCTAATCTCAAGTATGCTATATAAATAATGATGCTATCAAGACAAGATAAAGATACTACCTCATCTGGATGTTTGGAGAATACCATCATTGAGAACTCGAGTCAAAGCTATATACCTGCAACTTGTCCTCAACAACCAAGATACACAATAATATGGTGATAATATATAAAGTTATCACATATAATAGCATAATCCATAAATATTCATAACAAATATTCCCATGGAATAACAATTTAAATATTTGCAAGAAAATAATTGGACGAGAAAAGAGTATTTCTATTAACATATAAACAACAGAAGTGTATGAATCACAAAATTTTGTGTTGGCACATCTCGGAACTGAGAAACTAAGTTCCTTCTAGCTGGGCCTCCACCACTTCAATCCTCCACCAAAGGCAATCTCATATAGGAGAGACAGTGAGGTTCTCTATCAAATAGGGAAGAGCTTGGGGGTTGAACAATGTGTTCAGAATTAAAAGGACAAAGGGATGCATACTCAATATGAAGTGAATAATTTCTCCAGAGTAACTTTTCTCTCAAAGTTGAATTATTTCTCCCTCTTTCCACTACTTGGATATGGACCATTTATATCCTTCAAATGGAGTTGAAGGGTTGATTCAGAACGTTTCCAGTATATAGAAGGTCAAGGATCATGTATGTTGTTACGTGACATGGAAACTTGACCCCATTTTTTAATTTTGGGCACAAAACTCGATGTACACGATTGTAATGGTGAAACCTATGTATACGCATGTTTTATAACTGTTAGGGTATGTATATGTGGAAAATATTTTTTTTAGCTTTGGGAATTGAAAAATGGGACTTCAAGTCTACATAAGGAAATGGAAAAAGGCCTTATGAGCAAGTTGCATGGGGTGAGGAAAATCTTTCTATAAGAAAGCACACAGTAAACAAGACAAGTACATTAAGAAAACTTATATTTTATGAAATTCACCAACTGTGGCCTTGACTCAGACATTCCTCCCAGCCATAGACAATGTTTCACATAATCGCTCAGCAACAGGTCACCCACGAGTTGGGGTTCAACTCCACCAAGGAAAAAGACTTGTAGTGACACATTGAGGTCTGACTCTCAACATAATTTCTCAGTCCTAGGTGCCCACTACTACAATTATCTCATACTACCTCATTCTCCACGCACTTGTCACACCCAAGGAAGTGTTCCCCTTCTTTTATCAACATTCCTTCGGCTTCCCTACTTCCCTTCCCAGGGTTACGAACAATAGGCCATACATGAAGTCTCTGAGCCCTGCGACTAATGTTCAGTGCACCAGGGAAAAATTTTCAACCATAATCTCACCTGGAGAGTATGCTCTTGGATCTGACAACCACTTCACAACAACCAATCTCTCACTCAAATATATTTCTCTCGGTGTATCAACCTGTCTCCTCAATAGTAAACTCAGATTATAGCCCCACAACTCCTTCCAAGCTTCTTTGTGAAGATAAGGTAATAATCATATTTTCCATACAGTTCGACCCTCTTCTGCCCATCAGAGCCTGAGAACATCAATAATAATTCTATCTTGCCCAATTCTCTGAATAATTATCTGCATAATGGATAATGCAATAATTCCCAAAATACATTAAGGAAAAAAATATATATTGCATGCATTCCAATTGACACTTGTCACCTTCAAATGTATCTTCAATCCTTTTGGTGACTCGTTCCATACCTTCGGGAACTTAGGATAAAAACATATCGACATTACACTTTTCCGAAAATATTATTAAATATTCCTCGAGACTTACAACTCACCCCCTTTTCCCTTTTTCGGTGAAGTTAGCCCCCCATCTCTTTTTGTCTTAGTTTGTCTGCGCACAACGATGAAATATTATATTAATAACCATGATTATATTTACATGGATAAGAGCATTGTCCTATCTATGTCCAAGCTCACTAGCCTCATAATCACACAGGCTCTCTGGCCTCAAAACATATATAATCATATATATATAACTCAATTATGTGCACTTACCCAAGTGCGCACAACACACAAAATGTGCACACCCTGTCTTTTCCAACACTTATTCGCACACTAATCCAATGCGCGCAACACAAAAACCAAGTTCCAATGACTCACTAGCCTAAATGTTCATTACATTTACACTTGGTACCAATCGACTCACCATCCTATATGTACAATTACAAAGGGTTCTGGATTAGGGACATTACACTTTTTTTTATCTTTTTTATCTTAAATACATTCACTAATAAGGGAATCCTTTCTTCATCTATCGTCCTTATTTGGACTGATCCATTTTCATAACACTTCTTGATGATGTATGGCCCCAACAATATCGTCATCAGTTTTCCTTTGAATTCCTTTAATATCGAGTCAAACAATAGGGCTCGGTCTTCTTCCTTGAATTTACTAGGCTTGATTCTTTTATGATGCCAAATATTTCTTTGTAGATGTACAAATTCAAGGTTGAAGAGTGCATGCATCCTATATTCATCTATGACATTCAATTTCTACAATATTTCTTGTTGTGCTGATGAGATGTCCATTTTTAGTTAAGATTTTGTTCTTAAAGTGAAAAATTCAAACTCAATGGGAAATAGAGCCTTCTTACCATAAAATAGCTCATAGCATGTAAACCCTGTTGGCGACGGAAGTCACTCTTGGATTGCTAGCAGGAGCAGAGCCCAACGCCCATCAGTTTTATGTCACGGTTGTTTGTAGATGGGTGATCAAATGGAGGGAAACTCAAAACAATAGCGTTCCAACTCTGAAACTAGGCTAGGTATGCATGAGAAAGTGAGGTCTTGCATAAATTTCAGACAGTGAGCTGTAGTAAAGGGTGAACAGGCGGAAGACTTATACAAGAGAAAAGCGGAGGTCTATTATAAACAACAGGTTTCTAACAGACTGTAGAAGAAGGCATTTAAACACAAGATCGACTTACATTCAAACGCAAAGCCAGAGGAGACAATCATGTAATAATAAATCCTTTATCATAATAGAACTTCAATAATTCACACGAGTCAATCGTTCACGAACCCTCTTAGCATGAGATGAAAATTAGACGGAGTAAGAAGAACTGTCTGTCATAAAACAAGAAATCTCATATACAGATGCATAAGCTGAAAGCTAGAATAGCTGTTAAAACATTACAGTAGGGAGCTCTGCTCAACCATCGATCATTTCAAAATGGCAAAAATGCCTATATATACTCCTCCTTTCCTTTCGCCCAGTAGAGGCATCTCAGAACTTTCAATGGGTGATGTCTCCTCAATCAAATATGTCCTTTGTCCCTCTGTCATACGCCTCTTTAATTCAGCATGGTTCATGCCAGGGGGTAGCTGAGCCCTTTGAATGTTGAATTGGCGTGTGCAGGTTCCTCTGGCGAGTTGAAGACTCGGCGTGGCCTTCCTGAAGAGAATCGGTACAAGGGACCCTCCCGGGTAGACTTTCAGTCGGGACCTCCATACTCTTCAATAAATGACTGAGGAGAGGCCTCAACCACCCTCTCTTTTCTGCATTCATCCCTGGCAGCTACTGGGATTTCACGTCGAATCGGCGCCTGGAGAATGTAGTGCTCCCTCTCTTTGAATCTAAACTTGGCACCTTTGGCTTCCCAGTACAACCCCTTCTACTCCCTAGGGTGACCACGGGCTGTGACCTTACGCCTATCTACCAGAGTGCTGTCGGTGCTTCGGGGTTCGCGAATGAGAAAGGATCAAGATCTTTCTCTTTCAAAGTCGCGATGGGCGTAATGTCGGGAGGACCTAACGGTCGCCACACGTCCCTCCAAAATGAACGGTTGAGATGGCTTTTCGGTGCTTTGGGACCCGGGTGGCCAAATGTCAAACACAAGCGCCCCTCCTCCAGGCTTGCTCCTTTATGACTAGGTGCCAAAACCACGGGCCCGATTCCAGGCACTATCGACATTTCGAGGTTCGGGGTTTCGAGAAGCTAAGGGACGAGGAGTGCGTACCCCTCGAACTCCCGAATGTCGATGTGACACGGACATGTGCCGCGTGTCGCTCAGATGAACGACCCAGATAGTATGCTATTATATAGGGGGCTCCCCCCATTTTGCAGGCTCGCTTGATGTGACCTGGGGCTAAGACCCTGGGCTAGGCGCCAAAGGCGCTTTCAGAACTTCGCTGATCGGCGATTTCAAATGCAATGAACAGACAACTCCTTGTCTCCCGACTCACCGATCCCCAATACACCGACTAGCTGCCACCTTACCCAATGAGATCGGATGATCCAGATTTTCTTTGAACCATTGGTGCTGCCCTTCGTGCTAAACCCTGGGCAACTTGACAGCCCCGAAAACCCGATGACTGATCGATTAACTTTGTAGGATGGATCTCGACTGCCGACAACGAAACTTTACTCGCTCGCTTGACTCGCTACTGCAAAAGGGATTCTCCCGTGCTACGCTTGGGCACTTCCTGCGCAAACTGCAGACCCAGGTATGCCTAATCCTGAGACAAGAAATATCGCTAACATTAGGCTCCATGGGGGATAGAGTCGTCCCTGCGATGCTCTAAGAACTCCTTCCGCAGCTTCAGTGCCTTGCTATTGAGCTATGGAGTCACCTATTAAGCCGAAAACATGTAAAAAGAAAATACACAAAGGTAAAAAGGACAATATTTACAAACAGAGGATCCGTCTAAGGCTCAAATAAAACATTTTTTCAAAAAATGCCCATTCACTGGGTTGTTGAAAACCTCTTCACCCTCCAGATCCTGCAACCCGTATGTGTTGTTGGAGAAAATCTCATAGATTTTGAAGGGGATGATCCAGAGGGAGTCGAACTTGCTGTGCTTGCCTTTATATTGTCTGGGTGCATCCCACTTAAATACCAAATCCCCGGTCTCGAACTCCTTTTTCTTGACCTTTCTGTCAAAAGCCTGTTTGATTTTCAGCTGATGACTATAAGCTGTGTCCCTCACTTATTCTCTGATCTGCTGCACTTCCACTATCTGATGAATTCTTCTGATCATATGATCTGGTTCACCCTCGTAGTCTTGAAAGAACTTCGCCACAGGTAAGGCGAGCTGAGTAGGGAAAACCACCTCTGCTCTGTAGACTAGTTGAAACGACGAAGTGCCCAGAGACTTCTTCGTCGTGACACGATCGACCCACAGAGAAAATTTCAACTTTGAACCCCAGGCTCTTTTGTTATCCTCTAACAATATTTTGATGATATTTATCACGATTTTGTTAGAGGATTCCGCTAAACCATTTCCCTAGGGATAGTAGGGGGTGGAGTGAATTAGCAAGATCTGGAACTGCTCACAGAACTTAATTAGAGGTTCAGATTTGAAAGAAGCATCATTATCGGTGACGATTCTGTCGGGACAGCCAAATTGGGCTATGATATCCTCCAGGAAGCTGATAATTACTTTGTGTGATGCACTTCTGGTGGGGACAGCTTCTGTCCACTTGGTGAAATAATCTGTTGCAGTCAGGATCCATCTGTGCTGATCACTTGAGGGAGGATGAATTTCTCCGATGAAGTCCAACCCCCACTGTTGAAAAGGTGCTAAAGCTACTATGGGTTTTAATGGCAGCGATTTGAGTTGTTGCTTTCCTAAGAACTTTTGACATTTGATGTAGGCTCTAATATCCCTACAAACATCGAGGAATAAAGTGGGCCAGTAATACCCAGCTCGGAGCATCTTGTGGGCTGTGGTCTTCCAGAAATGATGACCTCCGCAAAGGCCGCTATGAAAATCAAACGTAACCTTCTGGGCCTCCTGTGGGTCTAGGCATCTCAGAAATACCCTTAGAGGGTGTTTCCAGTACAAGGTTTGGTCAATGAGGCAATACCTGACCACCTTGATCTTAAGATCCCTCACTTTACTTTTTCCCATTCCATCGGGGGGCTTCAACTCCTGTAGAAAATACAGAATGTCACGATACCAGGCACATTCTGCCAGTGATAATCCATCTTGAGAGCATTGGCTGGGCGATTCAGCTTGCTGAGATCCTAGGCGAGTATTGATGAAACTAACTCCCAAGGCTTCGCAGTTGGATTCAGCCAGCAGCTTGGATAAACCTTGCCCCTTAACCAACTTGGTGGGTTTTATTTCTAAGTTAAATTCCAGAATTTTTGCGATCCATTGGCCTCTTTTCCCATCTACATCGGGCTGCACAAGGATGTCCTTCACGAAAGCTGAAGGAACATATGATGTTACTTTTGAATGCAAGACATAGACTCTCAAAGATTTAAGAGCTTTCACTAAGGCATAGGCCTGCTTCTCCATGATTTCATACCTGCTTTCTACATCTCTTAACGCCCTGCTAAAGAAGGCAATGGGCTTCTCACACCCTTCCTCATTTTTCTGCAATAAGACCACCACCACTGTATCAAAAGAAGCAAAGGAGAAACTTAGGAACTCTTTGGAATAGTTAGGACTAATAAGCACAGGTGCCTCAGTCAATGCCCTTTTTATTTGGTCAAAAGAGGCCCTGGGCTCAGTGGTCCATTTCACTTCATTTCCCTTCCTGAGCATGACTGTGATGTGTTTCACTAGCTCGGCAAAATTCGAGACAAACCTCCTTAGAAAATTAATTTTCCCCAAAAAAGCCTGAAACTCCTTTTTAGACCTGGGAAGTGACAAGGCTTGAATTGCCTCCACCCTGCTGGGGTCAATTCTCACTCCCTCTGTCGATACTATATGTCCCAATAACTTCCCTTCCTGCATAGAAAACAGGGACTTCTTGGGATTCAGGGAAAGACCAAACCTCCGGCACTTCGAGAAAACTCTCCTTAAGTGGTAGCGGTGCTCCTTATCAGACCCGAAGAAGACTGTGATGTCGTCTAGGTAGATCACTACAAACTGGTCTTTTTCTCCTATGAAGGCTATATCCATGGCTCGCTGAAATGTTACTCCTGCATTCATTAGCCCGAATGGCATTTTGGCATACATGAATGTGCCCCAAGGAGTGGTGAAGGATGTCTTCTCCCTATCCTCAAGCATGGTCGATATCTGGTTATAGCCAGAAAACCCATCGATCATGGATATCCTGGAGGCACCAATAACCCGTTGCAGTATGTGTTCCATCTTAGGTAGGGGGTAATTGTCTTTCTTTGAGCTTCTATTGAGATTCCTGAAATCAACACAAAGTCTGATTTCTCCACTCTTCTTCCTTACTGGGACCAAATTGGCCACCCATTCAGAATATCTCAAGGGGACAATAATCTGGGCATCTAACAATTTCTTCACTTCTTTCTCCATGACAGGTAGCAACATGGGATTTATCTGTCTTAGCTTCTGTCTAAATGGTTTAGCCTCTTCCTTTAGTGGGATCTTGTGCTTAATGACAGATGTGTCATAGGTCTTGAGGTATTCATACGTCCATGCAAACACATCAGAAAACTCTTTTAGCAACTCAGTATATTCAGCCTTCTGTTCTCTGGTCAAATTGCTTGATAATTTGACAAACCTGGGCTCCCCCTGTGTGCCAATGTTGCATTCGGTTGTCTTGGCATCTTCATTTGAGTCCCTACCCTTTATTGGCACATCATTCCCATTGAACAATCTTTCTAAATGGATGAGTCCTCTTAGAATGTGATTGCTGGGCAGCTGAATGAACTGATGATTAGCGATTTTATTTAAAAACTCCTTAGGACGAGGGTCACCTTCCAGGTCGGGATCTTGGTTAATATGCAACGCAGAAAATTCGTCAACTGATTGGAGAAACCTTTTGAGTTCCAAATCATCCTCTAACACCTTCCAATGCTTGACATTGTCCAGCACTGAGGGCCTATATCTTATATCAACATCATTTTTTACCATAGGCGGCAGAGGAAATTTGAGCAAACTAGCTGAGACAGCTAAAGAATCATCCAAAATATTTTCTCCCCTC
>JASDQU010508736.1:26702-40837 GCA_032191745.1 Picea mariana | reverse complement strand
ACCTAATTCATCATTATGCAGATTATGACTTGTCATTGAGGAGAAGAGGCGCATCTCAAGAGAGATAGTTCAGTGTATTCCAGGAGGAAGACACCAGTTGGCTGATTTCGGTGTTGAAAGACACACCCTAGTCACCGGGAAGATCATCCAGGTCTTCCATCATTCTTCATTGATTTTGCAGTGCTCCCATATTCCGGGTATTATCTTTTAGTTGCTTATTTGTATTCCAGCTAAGATCCTTTTATCTTTGATCTAGCCGAGTGTTGTTATTTTATTCAGCCGCAGTTGCTTATTTATATTCTGGTTAAGATCCTTCGTATGTTGATCTAGTCGAGTATTGTCAGTTATTCAGCCACATTCGGCCATTTTGTAATCCACAGAGATATCATAATACAAACTTTGCAGTCCTTTGTCGCGTTTATTATTTGTATGATCATTTATATGCTGTAAACCTTTGATCCTACACACACATTAGCAACGTTTCCTAGACTAGCCAAGTCAGGAACATTACAATCTTTGGCACTTCTATCCATGCAAGGGGGACACACTAGGAGTACCCTATCTTTGGCACTTCTACCCATGCAAGGGGGTGCACGAGTTGAGTAGATTAGGGTTATGGTTTGACTGAGTCACCTTGGGGGCTTCTTGCATATGAACAAATACATTGTATCTTTTCTATGTCTCTTGTTCTATAAAAGAGACTTAGTGCACACCGCTGTGTTGGTTGGTGAGTTTTAGTTTTGAGCTATAGCAATGTAATTTTTCTTATTTCAGAAAACATAAGATAGATGCGGTATTGAGTGTTCAGCATCATGTTTATTGTTTGTAATTTCCAGCAATGTGTGTTTGTAGATTAACACATGCAGAGATTGTTGTTTTGATTGGGGTTTTCAGTTTTAAGCTACCTAGGGTCAGGTTAATTAATCTGAATGCAAAAGGTAAAAGCAACATTTTTGGTTGGAATACCTCTCCTCAGAATCTTCATCAAATTGCTGGGATGTTAGAATCCTCTCTAGTTAATCCATGGTCCTCCTTCAAGTATCTAGGAATACCTATAGCATTAAAATAGCCAAAGGCATCTGATTGGGGATCCTGTTCAAAAAATCAAAATCAAAATGGTTCAATGGGGGCCACACTAGTTGAATCTAGTAGGTAGGGTGATCCCGATTAAATCCATTCTCTTTGTGCTCCCTGTCTACCAAGGTATGGCCCTTTTGGCTCTAGTTGGTAGTTTTCAATCCATTGGGAGAGAAATAAGGAAGTTTATGTGGCAAGGTGGTTAAACTAATAGCAAGAAATACCATATGGTGTATTGGAACGTAGTGTGTGTGCCATTAGAGAAAGGGGGTTTGGTGATTAAAGAACCACTCTTCATGAATTTGGCTCTGGGCGCAAAACTTCTTTGGAGATTGGTCTCAAGAGTTCCATCATGGTGGAAGGAATTACTTTGCCAAAAATATATGTTAGTTCCAAAGTTTGGACTCCCCAGTTCCAGATGTAAGAGGCTCCCCTCTTTGGTGCCTTTGCAATGCAACAACCCCACTAATTCAAGACCACCTTTCTTAAGTACTTGGAAATGGAAAATTAATCCATATTTGGAATGATAGGATCTTGGGCCATCAACTACAATCCCAAGACTTATCTTTTCAAATTCTCAAGGAGTGACTATTGGAAGTTGGCATTAATACTCGTTTTGACCTATCTATATGGGAGAATGAAAGCAAAGGCAAGTGGCTTGGATGGAAGCCACTCTCTCCTTTTGAAAATCTCAAGTCTGAGCCCCTTCCATCTTCCCTCATTTCAATGCTTCATGGAACAACTCTAATTCGTCTTGATATTCAGGATTGTTGAGGATGGGACCCTCCAAAAACCCTTACTCTGTAAAATCAAGATAAGCTCTCAAGCTCGAGGAGTTAGATCTCCCTCCTAGATCAACACTCTGGAACCAAATTCGGGATGGTCTTCCAAAAGTTAGACTATTTTATTGGATTTTGGCATAGGCAAACCCCTAACAACGAAAAACTTAAAGAAAAGAGGAGTGCAAAGGGCCATCCTGATGCACTCTATGCTTGGTGGTTAAAGAGACCACTTGACATTTCTTCTTGGAATGCGAGTTCACTCTCTTTGGGTGAGAAATAGAATTTGAAGAGTTAAATCGTCCATTCAATATGCCTCAAGATTGGCAACGAATGTTCATTACATGTCTGATGTTCTATCAAGGAAATATTGCAAACAATATTGACTTGGAGAGTGTGGATAGCAATGCCAAAATATATTTTCTAGAAAATTTGGCTTTCTAGAAATGGGGCCATATTTCCGCCAGGAAACATCAATAAGATGGAGAATAGTAACCTAGGCAAATAGACTTCTCTTTGAAACAATCCGCACCAATTGCATTGGACAATTCTCCCCAGATATTTATGAAGTGGAAGAGAGTTCTTGGATAAAATAATTAACTCCTTCAACCGCAAATCCCCTCAAGTTTCAACTAAAGAAACCAAAGCAATCCTTCAAATGGAAACCTAGATTGGGTGAAAAGAAATTTCAACAATGGAGAGCATACAAAATGTAGCACACCCTATCTTTTGATGGAGCTTCAAAAGGTAATCCAAGGGTGGTAGGAGTGGGAGGGATCCTATATGATCTCCCTGGACAAAAGGCAGAGTTCGCTTGAGGATTGGGAGCCGCCAACCATGAAGTAGAGGCTATGGCTGTCTTTCAAGCTTTGTGCATGCTTAAAGAAATGGGTATCAATGTTGCAACATTAATGGGGGACTACTCCATCATCATTCAAACCTTATTCATGCGGATTGCGCCTCGAAATATTGGTCTGGCCTGTCTCATACAAAGATCCATGGTCTTAGCCAAAGATTTTGTCTATCTAGAATTTTTCCAAATGTTAAGAACACAAAACAAACTTTGGATCACCAAGTCAATGTTGGTGTTTGCATAGAGGAAGGTTTATTACTCACTAGTGACAAAGTTACAATATTCAAAGCCATCCCATGACATTAAACACTCGAAATTTGAGGAACATTAAACACTCAAAATTTGAGGAGCTTCTGGTTAAATAGGTGTAAATGTATGCAAGTTGGAATGGTAGGGGAATTAAATCCCACATTCCTCATTGTCTTTGTCAGTGCATGAGACAATAAGGTGCACGAAGTTGGGATTGCTTCTTGCGCATGGGTTTTCATCGTGGGTTCTAAAGGTGATTCTCTCGGTGTTATTCGTACTTTTCTATCTTGGTTCTTGTGGTAGTATTGTGCAAAGAAGGGAAGCCCACAATCATGAAGGGTGGGGAGAGATACTATCTACTGTAACCTTGATCGCCCCTTTAGTGAGAACAATTTGCATCTTCCATGGGTTAGGGGAAACCGTGGATCATTGTCTTTGTGAAAGAAATTGTTGGGTGCTATGTGAGTTGGCATTGGTGAAACAAGGGATGAAAAGATGTGAAAGAGAATTGATAGAGGTGCAGAGTTTTGTGGTAAATGCTTCTTTGGAAAGGAATAGAAGGGAAGAAGATTGGAATGAGAGGTGGCAAATTGAGAGTAGGGAGAGAGGTAGAAGCACGATGGAGATGAAGGTGTTTATGCGCCCACAATGGCAGAAGAATTTAGAGCTAGAAGAAGCACTGCGATCTTTGGCATCTCAGATTGACACAGTGGTGGAACACTTGCATATTCCTCTGGCCCTTTTTGAGTCTCCTCATTCGTTTCCATGACCATTGGAGAATCCTCCTTTACTGTTTCAATTGGGGCCATGGATCCTATGGGACAACCCTTGTTCAGTCTGCCATTTGAGAGAAAGAAGCTAACCCTCTAGGATAGTCAGACATGGAAAAGGGCTTAGGCGAAGCTTCTATGCAGACTTTTGAGTAGGTAGAAATTGCCCCCAAGGGAATCTTTTTTTAAATTTTATGTTCAAGATTAGTTATGTTTTATCATATTAATTTCCTTATGCATCTGTTTGTAAGGCAATGTACTTTCTAGATATGCAGAAATAGATTTAGGATAGGCCATGCTACAACTTTTTGTTGGAAAAACCCTATAGTTTTGTTTAAAGGCCTTGGCCAAAACTATATAAATTTTGCACTACAAGGCTATTTGGTTTGGCTGCAGCTTCTTTTCTAATACAAATATAATTGTTTTTGGTAAAAATAATAATAATAATAAACAAAAATAAAAATTATCGAAGTGTGGAATCTGCTTACCATGGTCTGAAATTTAACATGGTATCATAGCACGTTCATTGGAATCCTTCAAATCCATGTATGGAATGGGTTGCTGCCTATGAGAGGGAGTTGTTGAAGGGTTTCAACAAGTGTGATGCTTGAGCTTTAGTGGCTGAAGCAGATATAGACCTATGGTAGGTTGTAGGGTAAGATGGCTAAGATTTTACAGTGATTGGAAGGTTGTTATTGCCTAAGATAGGCAATCTGCACCTAGGATATGTTGCAAATCTGATTTCTTTTGAGTCTGATGTTTTGTTCAAGTATGCTTTTAGGGGTTGCAATGATGGCGAGTTTTGGTCTTAGAGAGTGTCACATGTTGGAGGGTGCTTCCAACTTTGTACTGTGGAAGGGCAGGCTGTAGAATCTCTTGGACCTTGGAGGAATTTGAACTATGGTGTCTTGTGGATACGGAGTTTTCACCTTCTACTAATCCCAATGACTTGGCAGAGCATACTAAGCAATCAACCAAGGTGAAAAAAGTTGTATTTGATGAAGGATCACTTGATCCCTCACATCGCAAAAATGAAGACAGTCAAAGAAACGTTTGATGCCTTGGTCATGTTGCACCACAGTGTCAACATGTCCCATAAAATGCTTCTAATGAACAAGCTCACGGGAACCCACATGAGCAAGAGAACGATACTGTAGTGAGCTATCTGATGAAGATCACATAGGTGAGAGATTAGCTTGCGGCCATTGGAGAATAGACTGATGAGAGTGAGCTAGTTCGGATCACTCTGAGTTATAGTAGCAAGATTCAAATGTGAATACAAATTTACATACAATTCAATACTGAAAAAATACATAACAAAAAAATATGGTACTTCTACAATACAAAAGTATACATCTCATAGATACAAAAAGTATGCATTTTGTTCCAAATTTTAGAAGAATTTCAGTGTTGGAAACTTGAATAAATAAGAAAAGATAACTCATTCCTTAAAAATTTACCTATTTAGTTTATATTTATAAGTTTTTTACCGGTTTTTTTTAATATTTTTAATATTCTTGTTTTTTAGGGCATGTATGTGTAGATGGGTATCAAAGACATGAGGTACATTATCAAGACAATAAAAAATATGTTGACCATACCATGTCCATACTGTCTATAAAATTCGTCGAATTTTGTCATGCTATTGCATTTCCATACAACAAAGGCCAATACAACCAAATCTTGCTACTATGCTTTGAATGGCTTTGGTCCATCATGGCAGTACTTTGTTTAGTGTATTTGTGCTCATGAGAAGTTACCCACTTTTGAGAAACTATGGGATGACTTTATTGGAGAGGAGATGAGATTAGAGATGATTTTAACTAGTTCGAGGAAGCTCAAGACCTAGACCTCATCAGGAAAGTGAGGAAAGGAGGAAACAAGGGAGGATCCGGTTAGGGTTAGAAGAAGAAGGAAGACTCAAGATCTTTGAACCATGGGAAGAAATATTTGAGCCATGTGAAGTGCTTTAAGTGCCACAAGTTTGGTTCCTATGACTCTTAGTATCCCGAGAAGGGGAAGGGTATGTAGTAACATAAGTAGTTTGCAAGGAGGGAAAAAGATTCAATAGGAGCGAATGATCTTGCATCTAGATTGTAAACAACCTTCTCAATGGTGTCATCTCTTTCCCCTAACACCATTTTTGGTGTTTGGTGGTATGTGGATACTGGAGCTTCCACAAACATGACAACCAAGAAATCATCTTTCTTCATACTAGAAGAACAAGATTCTTGCATGCAAGTGGATCTTGGTGATGATGTTAAGTACCCAATTCTCATTCTGCATGCTAGCAAGAGATTTTATTGATCTATATGAGGTATTGTTTATCCTTAGTTCAACTAAGAATCTTCTTTCATTTTCTTGTTTAAAATATCTAAAGTGTATGGATGAGTTTGATGATCAACAAGTGATCATCGAGAAATGCAGCCCTGATCTTGGTCGACTTTTGGCCAGAGGTGTGTGTGAGGGTGGCCTTTACAAGGTGCTAGCAAATCCTATGATGCATGGAGCTTTGGGGCATTGTAATGTCGGTGTATGTGAGCTTTGGCATAAATGTTTAGGTCATTTGCAACATGGAGCTTTGCCTCTCATGAAGGTCATGGAGATGGCACTGCTTGATTTCAAGGTGGAGAGGATAGGGCTGTGCACTCAATAAGCATGCAAAGATTGCTTTCCCGAGAAGTGACACAAATCAAGAGCGATTCTTGATTTGGTACATTCAGATGTGTGTGGACCCATGTCATCAACTTCATTGATAGGTAATATCTGTTACATTTCTTACATTGATGATTCTTCTATGAACACCTAGATTTGTTTTATGAAGACCAAGGATGAGGTCTTTAATAGGTTCCAAGAGTTCAAATATCTCGTGGAGAACTAGATAGGGAAGAAAATGAAAGTACAAAGATCTAATAATGGAAGAGAGTATACCTTGAAGGAGTTTTATTCCTTTTGTAGAGACGCATGGATCAAGAGGGAATTAACAATGTCTTACCACCTATAGCAAAATGGGGTTACTGAAAGGAAGAATGGGTTGATTGTTGAGACAACGAAGGCTATGGTTCATCACTTAGATCTGCGTATGTTCCTTTGGGCAGAGACATGTAGTACAATTGTCTACATATTGAATAGGTATCCTTGTAGGGTATTGAAGGACAAAAAAATTGTGGTATCATTCACTAGTGAGAAAGCCCAAGTATCACACCTTTCTGATTTTGGTTATCCTATATATATTCATATTCTTGAGGAGAAAAGAACTAAATTGGAACCCTCCAATTTGAATGATGTTTTGTTGGACATAGTGATTCCTCCAAGGGTTAGAAAGTCTACATTCTATCATAGCAAAAGATAGTGGTGAGTTGAGACGTGAAATTTGATGAGGATGCATGGTCCCCAAGGTCTCAAGAGCCTCCAACAAAGGTTGTGGAGGGAGAAACACTTGCTGTCCCAAATTTTGTTCCGAAGAAATCAGACATTTCATAATCAGATCTGTTAGCACTGAGAGTCACCCTCTGACTGCAAGAGGATAAGCCCAGTACCCATCAAAATATTTGTGGATTAAAAGGGTGTGAGTGGGTGAGTCAGCGAGGCTTTAAGGAAAGGAAAGACAACGGAGATCACTGCAGATCGGTGATGGGCCATTGGGCTATGGAGTCATAAACAGTCTGCTCAATGAAGGCATTTAAGCTCCCTATCAGACAAAGGATTTAAATGGTAGTGGGAAGGAGAAAGGCAGAAAGTGTCTGAATGATAAACCATAAAAAATGAGCAAGATGACAGCGGATCCTCTATTGCCTTAGGAATCCAGAAATCAGGGAGATTACATTCAGACAGGAACGGGAAACAAAAACGTCTGCTAAACCATGAAAGATGGGCATGACGGCAACAGATCCTCCATTGCCTCAGGAATCCATAAATTAGAGAGATTACATCCAGACAAGAAAGAGACACAGAAAATGAAAACTAAGAAGACGGTCTGATATAACAACTTAAAGGAATCTTCATTAACATAACAATTTACAATCTAGGCCCTTAGGCTTACAACAAAAATACAGTCATAACAACTCTCAAAGCTTTCCCCCAGTCTGGGCCAAAACTACCCCCACTTTACAAAATCTAAATTGATCTATTTTATACTCAGATCAGTGCCTGACTCTCAGGAGTGCGATCTGATCACTACATTCAAAGCTTTGCTTGGAGCAGTCTTCTGTCAGACTGTGCATGTATCCCTCTGTCAGACGCGAGCTTAGATCGGCAGGGGTTTGTAGGAAAATATATCCACAGGGGTACCACGGGCTAACGGTTCAATCCCCACGGTCGGGCCTTCCATGCCTTCCATTTATGGAGTGAGCCGAGGTTTCAACCACCAGCTCTATTTTCATTAACTACCTCCTCTCGGGATCACAACAAGACTTAAAGATCAGGGGGCGGCCACGTGTTGATCTCGGATAGGACGCCATATAAACATGTGATTACGGGGCTGCTCGAAAGTGGTATGGGTTCAGACTGCTTTTGGGCCCGCAATCCACCACCTTTCGCCACGTAGCACTTTCGCCTTACCATGGTTTCAATTGCGGGACCGCTCAAGAAAATTATCGCCTGAGTATGTTGTGTCCCCACAATGGACCGTGGCCGTCGATCCCGTGATCTTGGACGAGGATTTACGATTAGCGACTCAAATTTGCCTTCTTCAGATCAATGGATTAGATCTTCCCTTTTCGAATCGACGACCGAGACCTGCTTCGCGACTCTGGCTTCAGACTTATCAAATCTCAAACCTCACTTACCTTCTGTGCTTTGACCTGGAGTTCTAGATCTGGCGACGCATGGCTTTTTGGAATCGGATGGCGAAGAACCTCTTCGGGACTCCGAGCTCCGAGAAAATCAATTTTCAAACTTACCTTTCCCACGAAGCTCGCGGATCTCTGCCGCGTGTCCCCGCTGCTGGATGGTCCAAATTCATTCCGAGCCTTTGGCATTTCGGTGCTTCAAGACTTCGACACTTCGGTCGTTTCGGGACTTCGACACTTCGACACTTCGGGATTCGGCCCTTCGGGAACTTGGCACGTTTCTCATTTCAAAACTCTCGAAGTTCATTTCCCTGAACAATTGGATTAGATGCCACCTGTCCCCTCAAGATCAACGGTTCATGCTTGCTCCGGGCATTGGGACTTCGGACCTTTTTCTCTGGCGCTATACTTTGCACAATTTTGGACTTCTGAACGCCTGTGAGCCACTGATCTGAACTGCTCCTGGAATCTCCGTCGCTGAAAGATTGGACCTGCCTGCTTCAAACCCGCAAAATGACCGTTTTGAGCGCTTCCCTTTGACGCTTCCCGTGCAAACCGCGAAAACCGACGACCTGCTGCCCTTGACAACTATATGTGATAACATTTGGCTCCACAGGGGATGGCATGCTCCCTGCGAACTGCCAAGAACATGCAGTTCCAGTGCCTTAGCTATTGGGCTATGGAGTCTAGCTAAAAAAATTTCATTGAAGAAAACAGGGAAATATGTACACTACTCTACTAAAAAATGAAAGCAAACACATGGGCTCCAGAAGGAGCTTATCTATGTACAATCCTAGGCTAACTGATTTTTATAAAGTGCTAGGTGAAAGCAAACTTCCACCATAGCCACCCAAACTGTTTGGTAATATAATTCTTCTCTTCACTGCAAATGATCCACAAAAGGTAAAGGAAGTATGACAACATCAAGAAAACACGTCTTGGAATGCTGACAATACCCCCAAATGATGACAAAATGAATAATTTTGCAGGCTCCAATGCTTGTGGAAAACACAGCTCCAAATACAACCCTACAAGTTCACTAAATTTATAATCAGGAAAGCTCAACTGGTAAGAAATTACCTCCTGTACTTCATTGTTGCTCACCTGTCGTTCGATGTTCTCAGAGTGTACAGGTGGGTGGAGGACTGATCCAGGTTGGCTAATCCCAGGTGATATTTTCTCACTTACAGGTTCTGGACAGGAGATAAACTGTACATTTAGATGCTCCTTTTTTCCTTCATGGCTCTCCCAAGGATTAGATTCATAATCATCATAAACAGGAACCATGGAAAAGCTCTGCTCTTCATCATCTTCACTGGGATATTCATCAAAACTTGGTTGTTCTTGGTCAGTATTTGAAACAATTTCTTTATCATAAGCAGGACTGCCAAAAACATCAGTTTCCAGGACAAGAATATCCTCTGCATTTCCTTTATAAGAGTAGCAAACAAACTCTGCTTTCGACTCTGAAAAACTAGGAAAAAACATAGAGGAATCTTCCCTAGCTTTTGCTACTAGCTTTTCATCTATCTCAGCTTCATAGTTAGGAGAAACATCCAATGCAGAATACAATTGCTCTTCGACATTGGAATATTCAGAAGAGACATGTTGATCTTTATGAACGCTTAAAACAACAGACACGTCTGATATGATGCCAAACATTTCTGTTTTATTTCAGTCAAAATGAATACCATTCAACACCTCATGATCTTCATGGCAAATTCTTTCTTCCACAACAACGGCTTCATCACAAAACTGATCTTTGTGACAGGCAGAATCTTTATAAAGCAAAGGAAACTCCTCACAACAGTTTTCATAAAGATACTCAGCGGAGAAATAATCTTTACAAAATGAATTGAAAGCTGCATGAAAATCTGTTAAAGAGATGATGCTTGTAGTGGGAAGAGATTGACACCAATAATGGGCAATCCCTTTTAATGAACACTTGAAAAGCTTAATCTGAACATCTTCATGCATGGTATGAAGTCGATGAATAAATTCATGAAAGTCCAGCAAATGTTCAGCTGGTACTTCCCACTCTTCTCCTCGAAATTTAGGAAGGCTTCTCTCCCATTCATCTTTATAAGGCAGTGGATTAGGGAAACCAACTATTTTCGAAAAATCACAGAAAGCATACCTCTGAGCTAAGATCTTTTCCATTTCAAACCAGTGGAGTCGCCATTATATTTTCAAAAAGTGGAGTCGCCATGGTGAAATATAACCARTCAGAATAATGTGTCCAACTTCAGTTCACCATCTAAAACTGGATCTATTCGTTGTTGTTCTCCCAGGGAAGATATCTTCATTTTCGTCCCCAGAAAYGACGCCAAGAATGTTAGCACTGAGAGTCACCCTCCGACTGCGAGAGGATAAGCCCAGTACCTATCAAAATATTTGTGGATTAAAAGGGTGTGAGTGGGTGAGTCAGCGAGGCTTTAAGGAAAGGAAAGACAACGGAGATCACTGCAGATCAGTGATGGGCCATTGGGCTATGGAGCCATTAACAGTCTGCTCAATGAAGGCATTTAATCTCTCTATCAAACAAAGGATTTAAATGGTGGTGGGAAGGAGAAAGGCAGAAAGTGTCTAAATGATAAACCATAAAAAATGGGCAAGATGACAGCAGATCCTCTACTACCTCAGGAATCCAAAAATCAGGGAGATTACATTCAGACAGGAACGAGAAACAAAAATGTCTGCTGAACCATGAAAGATGGGCATGACGACAACAGACCCTCCATCGCCTCAGGAATCCATAAAGCAGAGAGATTACATCTAGACAAGAAAGAGACACAAAAAATGAAAACTAAGAAGACGATCTGATATAACAACTTAAAGGAATCTTCATTGACATAACAATTTACAATCTAGGCCCTCAGGCTTACAACAAAAATACAGTCATAACAGCTCTCAAAGCTTTCCCCTAGTCTGGGCCGAAACTACCCCCACTTTACAAAATCTAAATTGATCTCTTTTATACTCAGATCAGTGCCAGACTCTTAGGAGTGCGATTTGATCACTACATTCAAAGCTTTGCTTGGATCAGTCTTATGTCAGACTGTGCATGTATCCCTCTGTCAGACGCGATCTCAGATCGACATGGGTCTGTAGGAAAATCTGTCCAGAGGGGTACCACGGGCTGACGGTTTAGTCCCCACGGTCGGGCCTTCCATGCCTTCCATTTATGGAGTGAGTCGAGGTTTCAACCACCAAGTCTATTTTCATTAACTACCTCCTCTTGGGATCGCAATGAGACTTAAAGATCAGGGGGCGGCCACGTGCTGATCTCGAATAGGATGCCATATAAACATGTGATTACGGGGCTGCTCGAAAGTGGTATGGGTTCAGATCGCTTTTGGGCTCGCAATCCACCACCTTTCGCCACGTAGTAGCACTTTCGCCTTACCATGGTTTCAATTGCAGGACCGCTCAAGAAAATTATCGCCTGAGTATGTTGCGTCCCCGCAATGGACCGTGGCCGTTGATCTTGTGATCTTGGACGAGGATTTACGATCAGCGGCTCAAATCTGCGCTCTTCAGATCAATGGATCAGATCTTTCCTTTTCGAATCGATGACCGAGACCTGCTTCGCGACTCGGGCTTCGGACTTATGAAATCTCAAACCTCGCTTACCTTCTGTGCTTTTACTCAGAGTTCTAGATTTGGCGATGTGTGGCTTTCTGGAATCGAATGGTTGAGATCCTCTTCGAGACTCTGGGCTTCGGGAAAATCAATTTTCAAACTTACCTTTCCCACGAAGCTCGTGGATCTCTGCCACGTGTCCCCGTTGCTGGATGGTCCAGATTCATTCCAGGCCTTTGGCATTTCGGCGCTTCAGGACTTTGGCACTTCGAGACTTTGGGATTCGACCCTTCGGGAACTTGGCGTGTTTCTCATTTCAAAACTCCCGAAGCTTATTTCCCAAACACTTGGATCAGATGCCACCTGTCCCCCTCAAGATCAATAGTTCATGCTTGCTCCGGGCATTGGCACTTCAAACCTTTTGCTCTGGCGCTATACTTTGCGCAATTTTGGACTTTCGAATGCCTGTGAGCCGTTGATCTGAACTGCTCCTGGAATCTCTGCCGCTGAAAGATTGGACTTGCCTGCTTCAAACCTGCAAATAGACCGTTTTGAGCGCCGCCCTTTGATGCTTCCCGTGCAGAGCGCGAAAATGGACGACTTGCTGCCCTTGACAACTATATGTGATAACAAGATGAACAAGGTTTTGGAGGTGGAACGAACACTTTAGTATTGTCTAGTTCATCTAAGAAGCCTAGGTGGCTTACCTAGACATTGTAGGGTGCATAGGAGCAAGTTGGATCTATAAATATGTCCTTTCAGGTGAGTAATCCTCCTAAAAAGTATCTGAATAATGTTGCATCAATGTCTTCCATTAGTGATGCAGAGCCTTCTAGTTATGAGGAGGCAGTAGGTGAGCACATGTGGCACAATGCCATGGTGGACTATAACTTTGGAAGGGTTAGGATTAGGTTTAATTAAAAACCTAAAAAATAAAAAATATAATAATTAATATTTTTAATTAATAAAAATATTAATCATAAAGTCAAATAAGTCAAAATGACTTATAAAAGACCAACATCACATCAAGCAAGATGAAGAAAGAGATTTAAGCAAGGGGAGTCTACAGGACAAAGTCAAGGGGGTTTTCTTTAATGGCAAACTGTCGACATATGTCTCATGATAACTTATAAGCTTTTATCATCCTTGCATAAGAGGAGAAACCAATGATGTGGTCATGTCCATATTCTAGCTGCTCCTAGGTCTCATGGACCATCCCGGGAGAGAAGAAGAAGATCACACATCATCACATCTTGGTACACAACCAAGAACCACTTGGTCCCAGACCAGGATACCCCAGAGCATATCCGAGGGCCCTAGAACACATCTAGGGTCTTTTATCCACCAAGGTACAAGACCAAGGATCAACCCAAGCGTTTAAGCAAGGATTCCCGGGAACACATCCAGGGGCCCTAGAACACATCTAGGGACTTACATCATCAACCACCAAGGAACACATCCAAGGATCAATCCAAGCACCAAGCAAGGATTCCCTGGAACACATCCAGGGGCCCTAGAACACATCTAGGGACTTACTGCTTGGTCCTTGACCAAGAACCCCATAAATACATTGGGGGCCCTCACAAGGGTCTTTTTCCATGGCTCTAACTACTTGGTCCCAAACCAAGAACCCCAGGAGTGTACTGGGGGCCCTAGATCTTAGCTAGGGTCTTATGCCATCCTCCCGGAGAATGGCTCTTGCAGCTGCACTAATTTCAACACAAAGTTTCCGTCTGACTTCACACACGATTTCTATGATGTTTCCAATTAAAGCAATAAACACTTAAATATTTCCCTAGTTAAGCTAAATCCACATTGTCCAGCCCCTGTTCTACGTGAGCATACCGAGGGGAGCTGAGGGGATGGTTTATTTGCTCAAAATGAAATAATTGGAAAGAAATGTTGAAAAGTAAATTTGTAGAAAAGAAAACTGAGCTAACTAAGCTACAAAAGGAAACTGATTAAATGTTGTGTGGTGTTGTGTATTTATTTTATTGTTGATTTTATCTTTCTAGATTAGTGAAATGAAAAGCAC
>JASDQU010508735.1:56146-70966 GCA_032191745.1 Picea mariana | reverse complement strand
GGAGCAGATGGCAGTGTGTTGGGCTTGTTTGGCACACATGGAAGGTTGCAGGAGCCCCAGAGGGGCCAACATTTTGCTTGCTAGATGATGATTATGCCCTAAAAGGGCCAACGCCCCCCTCATAGGGGCCTGACGTCTCCATTTTTAGCTCATTTTTGGCATTTTTAGCATTTAATGTGACAAATAATCAAATATTGTTAAGTCAGCCTTGTCGATTGTTTTTAATGACCTATTTTGTAATTAAAGGTCACGAGGATGATATAAATTGAGGACATTTTAGCCTCATTTAGAAAAAAAAAAACTTGCTCTCTTGTGAGAGTGACTCTTTTTATCTTTTGTCTTGGATATTTGCTCTTGGAGTGAGGCGCTACACTTGGGAGGATCATTTTTGGCATGCATATGGTGTTCTTATCATTGGAAGGTGTTACAACTAGGGTTTGATAAGCTTTTTCATGAATTTGTAAGTGTTTTTCTCATCAAAACTTCTTGATTGAATGGTTGTTGATTAAATATCTTACATGTATAAGTTACATTGTTATTATTATGCTTAATCATTGAAACCCTAGGGAGCCAACACACAAGTAGGTCGTGGCTTCATGTTCCCATGATAAGAACTAGTTTAGCCATTGATTAAAGAAGGTCTAGCCTAGCCATAGCTACACTAGCCATTCTTTTTTCTGAGTTAGCTTTGAATTATAAGTTGAAGGAGGAAGACGTCCTAGGCCTAATTTAGTTTACACCTAGGGTTTTGACCTTAGGGTTTGAAAAGCCTTGTCCCCAAGCAACACTTTTCATCCCTAGACTTATAGTTTGAAGCTAGCCATTTTTCCAAAGAGTTCTAAGGAAAGAGGGAGGAGCATGAGGCCTAGCTTTAGCTACACCGGAATGAGCCTCCTCCCCTTAGGGTTTTGACTTGGTGGCCCTGCCATTGCAACACCATCAAGCCTAACTGTCCCGTCCTTAGATTTAGATTCTCCCAAGCCATTAGCCTTACTCCTTGACTCCATTTACCCCAAGGCACTAGTCTCTACTAAAACGTTGAGCTTTTGGTGTTAGAACAAATCTTTCAAACTCTCTCAATTGTGAAAACCTACTAACCCTAACGTCTTACTAACTCTAGTTTTGATGACGACATCTTGGCCCTTTTGAACTCTTGTTTGCTCCAAAAGTTGTGGCTAGGTCATCCCTTGATAGCCATAGAGGTGTTAAATATTTTCATTGGTTAAAATTGCAAACGTTTACCTCTTTGCCTCTCAAACTAACCTAGAATTAGGGATGACGTCACCTTTGTAGCAGCAACATTATTGATGACGTCAAGCTTTCTCTTTAACCCTTGTTTAAGTGCAAACATTGTGGCTTTGATAAACATTTAAGTGTTAAACATTTTCATTGGTTTAGTTAACAAAAGGTCCACTTATTTGTCTAGCTGAAATAAGGCTAACGTCACCTTTTAGCAGGTTTGACGCAACAACATTATCTATATGAGAAGATTTATGATATTTATTGCATTGTGATAATTCAAAGATCTGATTTTATACATTGGATGCCTTTATCATTGTGTATTTATTGAAGAAGTGAAATAAATATACATTTCAATTGCAATCATTGACTTCATCAATAATTACTTTCATTTGCTCATATTGTACTAAAGATAGTCATTAATGCTTTGAAGTACTAACCACTACAGCACATTTTTTAGTTTTATTTGCCTTGTCTCGCAAATAGGTGCCACTCAGTGGAATATCTTCCTTTTGACTATCCATTTGGCAGTAATCTGTGAAGGGAAAGCTCATCTTAACCATAGAGCCTTCAAACCTTTGACCCTTTTCCTTCAACGCCCCAGATTACTAGGGACGTCTCCCTTGGGATTAGCCAACCTAAATAGAAAGAGCTCCCCATCGAGGTGACAGTGGGTGGGGAAGCTCCTGTTACGCCAGTTTGAAGCCTTGACTCAAGCTACCTAAACCTTTCCTACAAACTGTACGATAACAGGACATAGATTACACTAACAACGTATGCGAATATGAAGCATTGATTTTAGGATTAGAGGCTGCAAAAAGGCTAAATATAAATAACCTGGAAGTTTATAGTGACGCAGAGCTAATAGTTAAACAAATAAATCGACAGTACTTAGCCAAGCATCCCAGACTAAGAACATACAGAAATTGTGCTTGGGATTTGATGGAAAAAAAATTCTCGTCTGTAAAGGTTCATTTTATCCCTCGCGCAGAGAATCTACATGCTGACGCATTGGCCAAAGTAGCTTCAACCTTTTCTCCTCCCACGACCGTCAAAATGAAGTATCACATCGAAATCAGATACAAACCTTCTATACCAGACAATATCTGACACTGGAAGGTCTTCGAAGATGACGAGCAAATCAAGAAATTTCTGGCAGCAGTAGGTGAGTTCTCCAAAACTCATCCAGACCAAGAAAATCAAAATGATTCAATGTGGATTATGCAAGAAGGGGAAGACCCTGAAACCTTCCGATAAAAAATAGCGGATCATCGTATGTTGGTACTTAAAAACAACCAAATTTTGAAAGGCTTAATTCCTTTAGAAAGACTTTTCAACTAGAACGACATACCTGTGAAATCCACTTTACAGCCCCAACTAGAAGAAGTGGAGGACTGCGATATAGGAATTGAGAAAGAATCCAGGATAGTAAAGATATCTAAGTTCCTCCCTCACAAAGTGAAAGTCCAATACAGAGACCTACTCAGACAGTACAAGGATGTTTTCGCCTGGTCCTATGACGAGCTTAGAACGTATGACACTTCCATAATCGAGCACAAGATACCTTTGAAGCCCGGGTCAAGCCGTTTAGGCAAAAGCTTAGGCAAATTAACCCCATTTTGTTGCCCATGATTGAAAATGAAGTTAAGAAGCTTTTAGATGCGAAAATAATCGTACCTCTGAGGTACTTGGACTGGGTGGCAAATTTGGTCCCGGTCAGAAAAAAGAACGGAGAAATTAGACTGTGTGTGGATTTCTGAAACTTGAATAGGTCTTCTCTCAAGGATAATTATCTTCTCCCCAAAATGGACCATGTCCTAGAAAAGGTAGTCGGAGCAAATCGAATTTCTATGATAGATGGGTTCTCTAGGTATAACCAAATCACCATGAACGAGCAAGACAGAGAAAAAACTGCTTTCACCATGCCATGGGGTACGTTCGTGTATGACAAAATGCTGTTTGGTTTGATGAATGCAGGAGCTACATTCCAGCGCGCTATGGACATTTCTTTCGTTGGAGAAAGAGACAAGTTCATAGTCATCTACCTTGACGATTCGACGGTTTTCTCTAAAACCGATGAAGAACATTTGATCCATCTAAAACAGACTTTCGAAAAATGCCGCAGGTATGGTCTGTCTTTGAACCCAAAGAAATCACATTTTGCTATGTGGGAAGGTAAGATTCTGGGGCATATCGTGTCTAAGGATGGGATCACGATTGATCCTAAGAGGATTGAAGCAATAGAAACTATAAATATTCCCAGAAACGTAAAAGAAATTCAATCTTTCTTAGGTACAATAAATTTTTTACGAAGGTTTATCCCCAATTTTGCTGAGATTGTCAAATTTATCACAGGAATGTTGAAGAAAGATAGCAGAGAAAATTGGACGACTGAGGCTAAAGAATCATTTGCGCATATTAAGAAAGTCATCAGCGAGGCACCTGTGTTAGCAAGTCCATATTACCTGAAAGATTTTCTTATCTTCTCGTTTGCTTCTGAACATACTATCGCTGCAGTGCTCTTGCAAAAAGATGACGAAGGCTTTGAACGATCAATCGCGTTTTTTAGCAAGAGCCTTAGAGATGCCGAACTAAAGTATGAAATAATAAAAAAACAGGCGTACGCAATGGTGAAAGCGCTTAAAGAATTCAGAACCTATGTACTGCATTCTAAAATTATCGTGTACGTGCCAACCAGTGCTGTGAAGGATATATTGGTGCAGCCAGATAGTGACGGAAAATGAGGACGCTAGCTGGCTAAAATACAAGAATTCGATTTGGAAGTCAAGCCAACTAAATTGATAAATGGGCAGGGTCTGGCCAAACTCTTGGCCTAGTCGAATCTTAGAGCTCTTGATATTAATTGCCTCCAAGGGGAAGACGGAGACACACACCTGCACGAGCCGGGTGACCAGACAGATCCAAGCAAGGTCGAAGAAAAGTTCATATCGTCTGGCTGGTATAAAGACATAGTGTTCTACTTGTTAAACCCAAAATGTCCAAATGAACTATCATCGGCCAAATGCAGAACTTTAAAACTCCATGCTGTAAAATATTGCATCGCCGAAAATCAGCTATACTGGAAGGATCCACTCGGGTTCCTACTAGTCTGTTTGGTTGAGTCGAAAACTCCACGGGTTATAGAGGAATTTCATGAAGGGGTCTGTGGAGGACACCATGCATGGAGAGCCACAGCCTATAAGATTCTGAGGGCTGGATACTATTGGTCGAAACTATTTTCCGACATCAATGCCAAAGTACGTGCATGCAACCGATGTCAAATATTCACTGGTAAACAAAAACTCCCTGCATTACCACTCGTTCCAGTCAAAACTGAGGCTCCATTTCAACAATGGGGACTGGATTTCATAAGGGAAATCAATCCCCATTCCAATGCTCAGCATAAGTGGATCTTAACAACCACGGATTATTTTACAAAGTGGGTGGAAGCCATTCCAACCAAAAGGGCAACGGACTCGGTGGTGATCGACTTCTTGGAAGATAACATCTTGTCAAGATTCGGGTGTCCCCAAAAGATTGTTACTGACAATGCCCAAGCCTTCAAGTCCATGGATATGATCAACTTCTGTCAGAAGTACAATATCGTTCTCGGCCATTCCACTGCTTATTACCCTTAGGGAAACGGGTTGGCCGAATCATCCAACAAGAGCCTGGTAAACATAATCAAGAAGGTACTGGATGAAAATAAAAGGTCCTGGCATATACACTTGAAGTACGCATTGTGGGCAAACCGCATCAGCACTAAAAGGTCTATCAGCATTTCGCCGTTTAAAATGGTCTATGGGACAGAGGCGGTTCTACCTATAAACTTAGCGTTGCCAGTAATGAAGTTATGGCAGGATCAAAATGAAGAACCCAATCATGTAACCAGGAGAATTATTCAGCTGATCGAGGTTCAACATCATAGAGTGGAAGTCGATGAGAAAATGCAGAAGTACCAAGATGAGATGAAAGCTTTGTTCAATCTCAAGGCAAAGGATAGGGAATTCCTTCCAGGTGACTTAGTACTAAGATGGGATGCGAGAAAAGAGGAAGCCGCGAAGCATGGTAAATTTGACCACATCTGGTATGGACCATTCAGGGTCTCGGCTCCAGAAGGGAAAAATTACTTTCTGTTGGAGAACATCGATGGAGAAGTACTCAGTGCCCCTGTCAACGGGCGATATTTGAAACATTACATGACATAAGAGTTTTTTATAAAAAAAAAAAAAATAAATAAATAAAATATGTATATATATAAATAAATAAAATAAAATTTTTGTTTGTATATACATGCATTTTTATTTCCCTTAGACTTTCTGTTTTCTTCTGTTCATAATTTTTAGACATATTTTGAATAAAGTTCGTATTTACTTTTTGCAAGATCCCAGCTGCTTACCAGCTAGCGGGAGAAGAAATTCACAAAGCAGTATCAGAAATAAATCGGCATGAAACAGGTGATACCCAAAAAGTAGTTTCATAGTGCACAAAGAAATTGAAATCAAAAGGTAAAGGTGGGCTTTCTCAATACACATGATATGAAAGACTATCAAAATTAAACCAAGGTAACATCATTCATATTTACAATATCGGCTGAATTGCTAGATAGCAGGATTATTGCTTGGCTTGATAAACTTTGTTTTAAATTGGTTCGAATGATACACTAAAACTAAGAACAGATGGTCGAAATTAACCATCCCCAAAGACATTTGCAAGAGCCAGTCTCGAACTGTTTTTGACTTCCTACATCTTTGATCAATAAATCATTGCCCTGTATCCTTCCTGTTTTCGGGTATAATTTTGACAAGCCACCATCTTTTCTTTTCTTTATGAAGGAATGAAAGTTTTCATTTTAGCCTCCGGAGTCTCAAAACAGATTGTGAAAAGAAAGCGGGTCTCCACAACTACTTGATCCCCTGCTAAGAGAAGGAATGTTTAGAGCGATCCTAACTTTCCTAGGTTTTTCAACAGCTTCGGAAGAATCAAAACTTGCTCGAACAGGATGCCCCTTAAGAAATTATTATTTTCCCCTATCTCCCTAAGAACGAAGGTGTTGTGAAGGTCAAAGGAAGATTGATACCGAGTAATCAAAATGAGTTGACATACCTCTGATATAAAATATTACACAGATATCATCCCTGATATAAACTGATTGCCCCCATCTTCGTGCTCAAAAAGTAAATTATAAGACAGGTGGTGAAAGGAAATTCAAAAATGATTGCCCCCACCTAGTCCAGGAAGACGATGAAAGGAAATTCAGAAATGATTTCCCTTGTCTCAGCATTTAAATGCATAAATATTATCCGAAGTGGTGAAAGGAAATTCAGTGAAAGGGGCTAGACAACTTCACCGGGGTACTTAACAGGCTCACTGACAGTGAAGCAATGTCTGAGATATCTGTAAGGATGTTATACATGAATATCACTCTACTCTGGTAGCCAATACTTTTTAAAAATCTGATCAACACCCCAAATTCAGACGGGCCTTCCCGATTTAAAAATATATAATCTCATTCTTTTGATGCAAGCTGAGAGACTCAAGATCTGTTGAATCGCCTAGGGTCATTTTGACTGTCTTGAAACATACCCAAAGTTAGTAGTGGGAAAGGGAAAATTGTGAAAGAGACTACAGCTGTGTTTGGAAAGAGTATCTTATTTTGAAATAACTTCTCGAAGTAAAAAACGAAGTCTTTTCCCCCCTTCGATCCTTTTTCCTTGGAATATTTTTCGCGTGTTTGAGATTTTTGACTCCATTTACCCAATATTGGCACGTGGTCTACTATTCTTCCCACCTCACATGAAGGCGGGACCCCTAGTTGGAGCCTATGTTGGAGCCGCCCTTGTTTTTAACCCTTCACAATTTTCAATTTTTGATACTTGAAATCTAAAGATGTCCTTTGATTTTTCCCCCCAAAAACTTTGAAAACTCTGCAACCTTGTCAAATAAGCCACGATGCTTTTTCTATCCTCAAAACAAGTCCACTTTTGTAAGAACGTTCGCTCTGTTGTTTTTGTTTCGGGATCTCGCAAGTTGGATACTTTATTCCTTGAGTTCAAATGTCCCGATTCACAAAGCAGCGAAGTCATTTTAAATTTCCGCTCGAGGCATTAACTAGGGTAAAATATTTTAACTCATGATTTGACATCATCAGGGTTTCGCACCTCGACGTTCGTCAAACCCAAGTTTTTATTTTTACAGCCCCGAGGGCCGAGAACGCGAGATACTTTTGGGATAACCCTGGTCAAGGATTAAAGGCAAAAAGCTAACCAAGGTTAAATTGGTTCTCGACGTTTCGCCACTCGGCGCCATCTTTTCGAAAGTTATGGTATTTAAAACTCCGACTCATGAAGCCGCGATGTAATTATAGCATGATTAATTAATCGCCTAATCTAAGTTTTTCTTAATCTTAATCAAGTCTTAATTATCGCCATCTCGCAGTTTCGTGACTCGGCATACTAGTCTCCCAAAATTTTACCTTCGAAGTTCCGAGTCGCGATACGGCGAGTAAAACGATTATGAAATTAATCATGCCTTAAATCACAATTACCTTTAATTAAACTAAAGTCGATCCTCGCGATCTCATGACTTGGAGATTCAAAATGTTAAAAGAAAATCCACGATGTGGCGAACGGCGAGAAATGGATTTACGTTGGTAATATTTGATAATTTAAGATAGGGCAAGATATATCCAATGCCCCGAGGCTTGCATGTTTCCCGAGGTAGCCATCTCTCTCCCTATTCTAACTGACTGTCAAACCGCCAAACATTGATGAAATTAATGGAAAGTTTAAGTGAATCCACGAATATAAGATTGGATTTTTACACGATAAATTTGTTTCTAATTGCGATTTGACAGACTTATTTCAAAAAGTACATAATTTTCAAATATATACAGGAGTTTCATTTTATTATAATGAAAACATTTTTCATAAGCACGCAGAGCTCATCATCTCTGATTAAACTAATTTTTGCATGTATACACAGTTCTACCGCAGAAGGGAGAAAACACAAGCTTCATCTATGGCTCCACGTAGAGCAGCAAAGGTGAATGTCGAGGATGCAGGGCAAGGCTCAGATAATGTCTATGACACTTCGCCTCAGAGTGGTGGCTCGGTTCCTAGCTGGTTGTTTGTTTCAGACATTTTACAATCTGAGTTGGTGAACTATTCAGACTCCGACGACAATGAAAAGGACGACTTGAACACTAAATACAAGACAGTTGTGCAATCTGGAATGCACCTGGTAGCAACCAGACCACGGTTTCTCCCATATTATGATATGATCTGATGGGCATTGGATCACATAGACCTACCCACCAAAACTATCATGAACGACCAACGGGTCACGGTCGGGACTTTTAGACCGGAGCACATCCAAACCATGTATAAGCTCCCGACAACATCTGAATATACGTATGATGTTGAATTCCTAGAGGGATTCAAAGAGAAGGACTGCATCTAGTGTGACAAAACCATGCCCGGTTTGATCAAAGATTGGGTTTCGCGCGCCACAAAATTCAGAGCAAATGACCAGGGCGTTTATTCTATTGCTTCTTTGGAGCCATAGTATAAATATGTGGCCATGATGACATGCCGACTATTTGGGAGAGAAGACACATCGTATTTCTACATCACGTGGGTGCCTCTCATGTTTCTGGTCGTAGAAGGTTGCTCGTTTAATTGGGCAAAGATACTCTCGGACAGTTTGGCCAATCGGGTTACAGAGTATCGGGAGCATAAGGCAAACAGGAGACAGTCCTCATTTTTCATGTCTGCATATATCATGGACACGGTATGTACCATGACACCATTCCCTTTGATGAACTGGTCTTGGAATCCAACCCAAGAAAAACCTATACATGAGTATCACGACAAACTATGGGAGAATAAAGCAGACAAATTCATTTATGAAATTTTCAACTAGGTGATCTTGCCCCTGCACATCGCCATTTTTGGTCACCCACCACCTCGCATCTCGGATAGAATTGCTACAAATCTGAGTGATATAGTGGACTGGTACGTGGAGGCAGAGTTCTCCTATTTCAGAGTGTTCAGAGCTACTGTTCCCCCTCTTGCATTACCACTGTTCATCCCCGACAAGCTGGCTTGTCGCGAGATCGCCCGACAAACAGTGATTGGCGGGGTGAGTAAAGAACTCAAAGCATCTTCAAAGAAGGTGTGGCCATTTTTTCCCGTTCGGCTAAATTCTTATTCTTTATTGGACTTCGGGCATGCCAAAGCCGAGGCTGCAGCCCTGGAAGACCTGAAGTTGGTCTCCATCGAGTATAAAAAACATGATCCATAGAAGGTTGTAAGCAACCATTTAGCAAATTGTGGGCTCAAGAGATTCGAGCATGAGAACTCACCCTCGGATGATATTTTCCGAGGGGCGAGGTCTTATGACAAAGTCCTAGCTTGGATCCAATCCTTGGCACCCGAAGACACAGTCGTTGTCTTGAGATTCCATAAAAATAGACGAAGCTCTCTCCCCGCTGTGTTGGGAGGTTCGAGTGTTTCCGAGACACAACAGAAAGACGCGGAAAGATCCAGACATGCTACTCCTGACTCGGGAAAACAACAAGACAAGGAGGAACCAACGAAGAAGCCCGAAGTAGAGGAAAAGACTCCGGACCCACCAAAGAAACAGAAACCGGATACCGAAACAAAGACTCTAGGAACGCCCAAGACGAAAAATCCTGTTAATACCCCAAAAGAGTCAACAAAAAAAATCAAAGAACATGTCACCTCAGTCACACCATTGCAGTCAGCACAGGGAAATGTCACCGAAGGATGGATTTTTAATGAGGAATTGAGGCCTATCAGAGCAGAAGAACTTCCTCCAAACAAGTTCTTCTTTGACAAAAAGAGGAAAGTGGTGGTGAAAAGGGAATTCTACTAGGAGGGAGAATCGACCGCTAAAAAATTCAAGGTTATGACCGATGGAACGAACAAAAAGAATGAACAATTCTCCATGGAGATCGTAGGAATGCTTGGAGCGTATGCTTCGGCAAATCAATTTTCGGTCGGATTGTTGAAAAACCAACTCAAAAGAAAAAATTGCCTGATCAAGACTCTCGAAGCCAGAGTAGCTTCAGCCATAGAAAACGCTAAAGGTCAGGTGAGCGGGGAAATAGAACTGGCCCGACTAGATGATAGAAATGAAATAGAAGTGCTCAAAACCAAGCTGGAGCAAGCACATCTAGTGATCCGAGATGGTCGGATGCAGGCGGGTCAATAGAGGACTATGATCACAGAGTTGCAGGCTCAGGTAGAGGCCGCTAAAAGCAGGGTAATCGATGTCGAGGGATTTAAATCCTGAGCGACCTAGATTCGGAGCAGGATCTCTTCTGCACAATAGATTTTGCTCACCAAAGTGGGAACAATCCGAGAGAATTTTCTGTTGATGCATCGGATTTCCGAGAACCTGACTGTCAGAGAGAGAGATGCAGAAGCGGCTCGGGTCACCTTCCAGGAGGCAGTGATAGCCATGAACAAAAGAGTTTGGGCAGGTCCTCCCAGACTCACCATCTCAGAACAAACTAGAGGTAACATTCTGTTGAAGGATTGGGAGCATAACATTTTCTTAGGCAAGGAACAGGCCCAAAAAGTAACCAATTCATTAGAAGAAACCTTCAATGCTATATATGGCGAGCTGTGGGGTATGGATAGTGGAGGCGATGCAAAAACATTAATGCAAATGAATGTAGAACAGATCTCGCTCGATCTGAAAGAGAAGGATGAGAGAGATTCGGCCGATATCTCTCAGATGGACAGGGTGGACATGGCTCAAGTTGACAAGCACTTAATCCAACCCAGCACGCAACTAAGTGCCCTCGACATCGTCGATGCACAAATGGAGGACAAGCTGTAGCATTTAGCCCGAGAATGTTATTTTGTCGAGGCCAGCTATCAAGCGGAACCTTCGCAGCTCGTATCTTAGTTTGTGGGAAAATGTAGCGCCTGCACTGAATCCGCGTGAAGATGAGCACCTGGCACCAATTGAAAATAGATTAGGAGAAAGGGAGAGATTGCGCTCCTCTCGGTTGTAACCGAAATTGTGAAACCGTTGAGGTTCTAACTGATCTATAAAATTGTATAAATATATCACAGAAAGAAGTAAAAAAGGGCTGGACCTTTTTAGTGTCGATTGTAATAGAGTTTTTGCTTTCGAGAAGTTAATATAAGAAAATCTGGAGATTCTCGATTCCTTCCAGACTATGTTACAAGTTTGTTTCTTCGTATTTCATGTTTCATTTCATTTCATTATTCATAATTGGTGTGCTTCGTTATAATTTAGTACGACCACTACTATAATGAAAGGATTTCAGTTTTCTGCAATTGTTTATTGTCTTTCCTCTGCACCAGCTTTTAGCGGGTGTAAGACCAATCTGCACTTTCAGAATTCTATATGTATTCTTTGCTATGTCAGTTATTTTCCTACTAATTCCCTCTTCTGTTTATATGTGAGTTTGCTCTCTGACAGGAACCTTGCGTTATATGTAGCTAAATGTTTTTCTCTCGCCTCACACCTTTTATTAAAATATAATACAGTTACGGGAAAGAGCCTTCAAATTTGCATTCCTATTTTATTCTTAAAAACGTAAATTTCTCTTTATTTCGACCAAATTGAGACAACATTTAATCTTCCTTTAAACCCTTTCCTACTCTTACTATTCCTCCATGACTGTCCCTACAGCAACATAGCCTAATCTTGAACCCGGACTATCAAACCAAACGCATATTGCCTTAAACCTTTTTGACATAATCCTTAAAACTGCTAATAATTGGGAAGAACTTGAACGTTCATGGGTAGCCATTGAACAAGATATAACTACTCAGGAATAGTTGGAAGCTAGACAACGCCAACGTAGAAATCTTCCCTAGTTTCCTTTACCGAAGGTCGATGTTACCCTTTTACTCATCTTTCACCTACTTTTGGATGCCTTGACGCTATACTTTTAAGCCTTAAGTACAGACTCAGGAACAACAGGATGTATTCCGAGTATTCCTCCCAGCTGATTTTCTTAAAGAGTTCTCCCCAATGTGGGAGTGCCATTTTGGACCCTATGCTTGCCTTTGTATCTCCAAATCCCAGAGGCTGAAAAAAATATTTCTTTGTCGATGTTTTGATGACCGGCTCTGGTCTTTGCATGAATTCCAATTTTCTTGTGGCCCCTGGAGAGGAGCCTTCACCTAATTCTAGTTCTTTTAKCTTCGGCACCCTCGACGATCATCTTGTGGTTGGATTTCTTGGAGGAATTATTCCTACAATCAAAATAAATCTTTAGATACTACATATAGAGCAACAATGGATAAAAATATATATGAAGTGTAAACATGAAAAATCCACAGACATGGTACATACCTATAAAGCTTGCTAAAACTAGTTATTTGATACTCTCGCGATCTCTGCAGCTCTCAAATTGCTCGTCTCATTTCTCCAGATGCTATGAATATCCTAGCGTGCAAAATGATTCCACTTACCACGGCTCGAGAGGATTTAAACCAGCAAAGAACTTACCGTGTCACACCAACCATTGAATTTAGGTGATGAGTGCAATTTAAAACAAATCTTCCACCAAATCTCTGTAACTTAAATTCATTGTGGGTTGACGACAGAGGTGCGGGAGTGATGCGGTCTATTGGTGAATTCAAATGGCCATGTTTATTGTCACATGAGGTAGCAACTAATGCAGGATTTGGAATTAATTAATCTCTTAAATGCTTTAAATCTAATCGTATCTAGCACTAAGATGTCCCATCGTATCACTTTCTCAGTCGGTGGATTGGGGATTGGGGATGCGCTATGAAATTTTTCTTTGATGTCCCTCGCAAAAATATCTAAGGCCGATCAATATTATCGTACAATGTTGACATGGAAAAACTGACTCGGGGGTGTGACTTTGACCCAGGGAACCAAGAATGACTTGGGGTAAAACTAGACCGTATGGTTCTCCAACCTGGCAAGGACACATGGCATTGAAGACAAGTGGCCTAATTCGTGTGTATTAATCAAAGTTGGAGTTTTCATTAATTTATTCTATTTAAAACATACCTTAAAGTGTTGATGCCAAAAATTATCCGGGATCGACGATCGGTTATACCTATCACATGTTTTTTTCTACGGATTAGCTTCCTCGAAAAAGTCTCAATGTCTAAGTGCATCAAGGATCGACGATCGAGGAAACTCTCTAGCATGGTCACAAAGTCCATCACAGTCCTTTAACATTGGCTATCAGCTATCATCTATCAGCTATGGTCACAAAGTTGGCTATCATCTATCGGCGATGTCGTTTCTTTCTTTGTTAACGTTTACTCTCTTCGTCTTTTACTGATGCCGAAGAGGATCAGCTCTCGGCGATATCTTTATGTAGAAACTTTGGCCAAACAAAAACTTAATTTTGTCGATGTTGATGAATATCGACACTCAGTGACTGAGGTTTCCTGAGTAGTTCTTTTCCTGCTTTGGATTCCTTCTGATGTCAAAACTAAGTGTGTCGGGTGAAATGTCTTGGCTCTTTATTCTTTGTTCGAGCGTTAAGGATTAATTCATGGGGTTTCATAAGTTCAAAATAGTATTGAAAAGATAATAAGAGTCACGATAATAATCAAAGGAAAAACATTTTCACAAGGAATTGAAGTCGAAACAGACAGTGCGAAGAACAAATGGTACCCAAAAAGTAAAAATTGACATAGGCTTTTTAGGGTGTGTTGAGTGCTCAACAAATGGTGACTTACTGGGTGAAAGCAGAAACTATGTTCCTTCCTCAGGTTTGGCTGATGCAAAAGTTGGTTAGGAACTTAACTGGTTTTGATCAAAGATTCTTTTACCCTTGCATTTGGAATTCCCTCGATTGATGCATCTGGGTCTGCCTGTGGGGTTTTTTAACCTTTATTCCACCTTATTTTCCTATAACCTTGACTCATGCTCCTTTTGAGAAGAGTCTAGTAAATCATTCATTGGCACTAGGCCTTTTAGTTACCCTTATTCATTTGCTATGGTGTTTCTTTGTTGTCAGCGAGTGTCTATAGCCCCAGTGGAGTCACCCCAACATCATATACCTTGTTCCACTGCCAGTGAGCGTCCATAGCCCCGACCGAGATATATACATACCCTCTACCACTATGCGTTCTTTTGATATAATTAACTTTTATTTTGGTAGAATGCCCTGAGCAAGTGGGAGTGGAGGATGTCCGTTATTTGCAAAAAATGAGATGGTTAAGGTGAAACTCACTAGATTTTTCTGTGAGGTGCATGTAGTCCTTTCCATCTTACCGTCTTTCTCTTAAGCTTTTACCAGACCACCAAGAAGACACTTATACATTTATCCAAACTTGTTCATCTGCATAGGTTAGATAGAGAACCATTCAAAACAACCGCAGGTTCCTCAACATTTCTTGTGTTGTATGTGAGAGACGATTTGGGAACAGATTTCTCCATATCGCATGATTTTGGGTCAACCATTTTCTTTATAAACCCAATATTCAAAAGCACAAAAAGAATAATAGAAAATATAAAAAAAAAAATGTGTTTCACAATCGAAATAAACATCGTAAAAACATAAACACAAAAAAATATTAT
>JASDQU010508735.1:30110-55606 GCA_032191745.1 Picea mariana | reverse complement strand
CACACACTTGAAACTCTGAAGACAATAGTCCTCCCTAGCACCACCCTACCACCCTAATTATAAAAACTTCATTACTGAAACTTATTACAGCGATATAGTGTTTGTCAAAGGGCTTACTAGTCTTATCACTATTCTACTATACTTTTTTGCTCTTCCTGCATCAGTTTCTTCCTACTCGCATCTTCTTGAGTTTCCTAATCTTTTGCTCTGTCTCTGCATGTGCACCTTGGATTTCTCTTCCTCTCTCATATATGCATTTATTTTCTATGTCTTTCATCTACGCTTTATGCTCTGTGTATTATTTCCATTCTATGTGCTATGCCTCTTCTGTGCGTTTCATCTCTTGCACACAACATGATTCTACCCACATGAATAAATCTCAACACAAGAAACCATCTCTTCTATGTTCTACGTATATTTAACATGCCAAGTCCTCTACCAGATCATATACCTAACTCTTCATTCTCTCTTGAGATCATGTTGAGTCTGTTCTTCATCAGTGTTCGTTATCCTGAGATTCTTTGGCTTCTCTGGAAGTTACAATCTTTGATGCTTTTCCATATGTCAATTGTCTCTATGATAAGTCTTCATCCTACTGGTAGTTACTTCGAGACTCTTCAGTTCCTCTGGTGATCACATTGAAGCTCTTTGTATTCTCTGGTGATTATTCTCAATGTGTTCATTATCAATGGGAGTTATACTAAGTTTCCTTGGCTTCTCTGGTAGTCAAAACTCTTCGTCTTCTATGTCAGTTACAACCAGTCGTGTTTGGATTTTTTGGATTCTAAGCCCCTTCCTTCACATGACCACTTGCGGTGACCCAATCTCCTATTCAAAAGGCACTTCTCGATCTTGGTCTAGTGAGCACTAGATATTTTTCACGATATGACCTTGGGCTATGAAATTCACGTGACCACGCAATTGCAAGCACGTCCATAGGTGGTTTGAGGGAAACCCACTTTTCACCCCGCAATTCACTATGAGCCTCCTGTTACACATTATTTTGGTCACCCTGTTGATGTTTCTACAAGCATGTGTTTAGGCTCCCAAAAGGATCTTTCTCATTAGAAAATTGAATGGTTTCCTCCTCTATAAAACTTGTTTTTAGAAGGACTTCGTAGGCTAGACATAAGATACAGTGCGGAAATTCTTGATTTCCGCAGGGTTTCCTAAACTTGGCTTGCGGAGTTTCTGCAGGCTACTCTATAGACAGGGTGTGGCAGCATTTGAAGACTAAGGAAAGGATGAAGTTCATGAAGGTTCTAGAAGGGAATCTTCTAGAATATGAGGTGGCATCTGTATGGTTGGGATCCTACTGGATTCTCTGATTTGGTGGGATCATCCTAATCTCTTTAACCATCTCTCCTTCTCCTATATAATAATGGATTTCTCATGGAAAAGATTAAGCAAGAAAAAGAAAGATCAAGTAAGGAATTTATGAAGGAATAGGATGCGAATTGTGTGAGGGATTCTATCTCAATTGATTCTTGAGGTCTTCATTTGTCCATCAAGTTATTGTGGATCCTCTTCATACAAGCTTGGAGCAAGTGTGTGTGTTGGAGAAAAGGGCCACCAAAAGGGAACCTTGCAACATCAAGGTTGTTTGGTTGTATCTTCCACTTTTATTTGATATAATACAATGGCATGTCTCTTTCCCATAAAATCATTCTCATTTTATTACATGACTCCCTGATCACATGTGTAATTTTTCATTGAATATACTATTGTTGCTTTCACTTTAGTTGGTGTGTGTTTCATTGCAGATCCAATATCACAATAGCATCAAAGCGGAGAAGGGAAAACAAAGATATAAGGAAGCGATATTCAAATTTATGTCATTCATCTCTTGTTTGATAGTAAACTCAATGATTAAAGCTTAGGGAAAGTGTCATGTCCTATCTTGTTTTGTTCTAGATCCAGGTGGATCTAGGGAGATCAGTTAATGTCCACATTCACCGATTTATCAAATAACACCTCCACGCATCCTTTCTCCAAAAGTGTGGTTTTGATCATGAACCGCTCAGGAAAAATTAATACCCGAGCATGTTCTGGCCCTGCAATGTGACAGGACCGTCGATCTTATGATCTTGACGGTGATCCTGAAACAGACGGATCAGATCGGACGATTTATTTCAGGGAAACAAATCAATGGCAAGATTTGATCCTTACACTCATCCTTTCATTGTTTATTCTGATAGCTAGGACTTAGTCAAACATTAAGATGGACAGTTTTCAAAACTTCTCCCTTCGGAACTTAAGAATTTCAACTTCTCAAACTTACACTATCTGTCCATTGTGCTATGATCAACAGTTGAGAATACACCCGAAGTGATATTTAGTTCGAACGACTCATTTTCTTGCTGACATGCTCTGCCATATGTCCTTGTTGAGGTGGTCTATTGATGTGGGTGAGACGTGTAGGCAGTGTAGTGGAATGTGGAGGCAGAGTGTGGTAGTGGAGTGTGACATGTAGCGGGTAGTGGAGTGTAACGTCGGATCATGGAGGTGGTATGTATGAGTGGTTTGGTGGTTTTCTCGGAGGGGGGGTCAGGAGGTAAGTGGTAATGAGTGAGGGGGGTCCGAGTTAACATAAAGGTGACACGTATGAGGGTCCCACAAGGAAAATACCACCAACTTGGACCCCCCCTCGACAGTTAAAGGTAGAAATCTTGGGGGGGTCTGATATACCCCGTCGACCATATATTTGAGTCCCCGATTCTTGACTGCTGAGATTAGCGTTCCCTTTAACCAACTTATCCTATCCTTCCACTTTAGAATGATCTAACAGTTGTGATCTTCATTGGATGATCTGACGGTCGAGAACGTATTTCAAATTTCCGGGTCTCCGGACTTTAGAGATTTCAAAAACTGACATCTTGAAGTGATATTTTTTCCAGAGTAACCTCCTCACATATTTATACCCAAAATGAATGACATTCGTTGGATCAAGATGTTAGATCAATGACCCGATCTGTCTATGATGTAAATCTTCTATCTTATCCTGTCCTTCCACTTAGAATGATCCAATAGCTGATGGAAATCCGTGTTTGATCCGACAATTGACGGGTATTCGGATGATCAAATTATCAACTCTTTAGCCCCATTTAACTTACACTTCAATTAATTTGATCTGATGGTTGACGGGTATTCGGGTGATCATGATATCAAATCTCAGCCCTTGCTTATCCTGTCCTTCCACTAATTCAATCTGAAGGTCATCACATTTATAGATCTGATGTTCCTCATTCATTTCAGATTTCAGGCTTCAGGTAATTCAACTTTCAAGTTGCCCATTCTTTCGAAGTGAGATTCCTCGAACAGTAACCTCCTCACAAATTCACTCGATCTAACAGTTGTTGCTCTTTTGGATTGGTGATCCAACGTCCAGTATTGCTCTTCCTCCTGAGCTTCTGATCTCTGACTTAAAATATTTTCTAAGTGTTCATGGGTCTCGACCTTTTCTCCTCCTGCGAGTCCATCTCTTGGACCTCATCTACAATTTTGCATACTATTCGCTTCTCCTCCTGAGCTTAGGATTTTCCTGTAAAAAAAAAAACATTGTTGTTCTTGCAATCAATGACAAGCACACGCTTTCCTGTTAAACATGCCAACAATATCCCCCTTTGGCATTGATGGAAACCCTACAAGGTTGTTGCTTGGACCTCCAACTGTAGCATCTGGACCACTCCTTTTCTCCCCCTTTGACATCAATGTCAAAGAAAACATGCTCACCCTAAGTTGTTGCAGTACTTTGTAGAGGTATCAAATATTCAACCAACACATACTTCCCCTGACAGGATGGACGCTCTTAGGTTGATAATAGGGTCACGCCCAAGTTCTGGCGTAGATACTCAAACTGAGCTTTTGCAAGCGGTTTAGTGAAGATATCAACAATCTGATCTTTGGATGGAATATAATGCAAAGAAACAATAGTGTTGGTCACCTGTTCCCTCAAGAAGTGATACTTGATGGGTATATGCTTGGTCTTGGAGTGAAATACAAGATTCTTTGACACACTGATTGCACTAGTATTATCACAATGAATTGGGATCGATGCCGTATAATATACCTCCAAGTTTGCAAGTGTTTGAATCATCCATAATACTTGGGTACAACAAGTGGAAACTGCAATGTACTCAGATTCTGTAGTCGATAAGGAAATGGAACCTTGCTTCTTGTTCAACCATGCTACAAGAGAGTCTCCTAAGAAGAATGCACCTCCACTCGTGCTTTTCCTTTCATCCATGCAGTTATCCCAATAAACATATGAATAGACTAATAATTGAAAATTATGATTCCTAGTATACAATAAGCCATAGTTTATTGTTCCTTTCAAATATTTGAATATTCTTTTGACGGCTATCAAATGACTTTGTTTAGGTGCAGACTGATACCTTCCTACCATTCCAACAACATGAATTATGTCTGGATGAGATGTTGTGATGTACAACATGCTTCCTATCATAGACCTATATGAACTCTGATCAACATTAGGTGAGTCATCATCCTTGCTTATCTTGCATCCAGTGACCATAGGTGTGCTCACAAGTGTAGAATCTTCCATTTGAAATATTTTCAATATTTATCTTAGATATTTCTTCTGAGAAAGAAATAGTCCTTCAGACCTTTGAGTAATTTGCATACCAAGAAAAAATGGCAGTTCCCCTATCATAGACATTTCAAATTCAAACTGCATGGTAGAAGCAAACCATTTTACCAGTGAAGCATTATTACTTCCGAAGATGACTTCATCTACATAGACCAACAAAATGAGCAAATCATTACCCTTTGTTTTGATATATAGATTGTTTTCAATTGTTCCTCTCTTGAACCCTTTGTCTTGAAGATACTTATCCAGTCTGTAGTACCAAGCACGAGGAACTTGTTTCAACCCATCTAAGGATTTCTTCATCTTGCAGACAAAGTCAGGGTTATCTGAGAGTTGGAAACCTTCTCGTTGTTCCATATAGACTTCTTCTTTTAGATCTCCATTTAGAAAATCTGACCAGGGATGATTTTAAGGATGGAAATTTATTTTAAAATGTAGAAATCTTGGAGAATATTACTAATCCTTCATATGCCAACTGCAAGATACCAGATATATAAAATATGCAGAACAGAAACGAAATGCTAGAAATAACAGAATAACAGTGAAATATCCAGCATAATCTTCACAATACACAAAAATGATATACGATATAGCAACAGAAATAGCACTTGAACAGAAATAGCAGTTGATTCAGATAGCAATGTTCACAGGCCTCTTCGAGGGGGCAACCTCCAATTGAGCAGCGCTCTGTTACAATAATATCCAAGATAGGGTTCTCATACCCTCGACTCCTATTTATACTAAAAAGAAGCATCTAGAGGAAGATCCTTCTAGAAGCAGAAGCTTCTATTAGGTCTTCTTACATCCGCCTTATTCTATTTTATTGAAAGGTCTTATTAATATTGACCTTTATTACATCCGAATACATTAATCTACCTATGTGCGGGTTAGGACCTTAACACCAACTATAAATGATTGGAAATATTTATGTAAAAATATTCAAATTTCTAAGGATTTTTTATAGTTTTTATAAAAATTTTGCGTTTTTCAACGTAAAATAATTTTATCCTATAGAATTTGGATGAATCATTTTCAAAATAGTGAATCTCGTTTTAGAAAAACCATGGAAAATTAACCCATTAGCAAAATTTAGCCCCTAAAATTTAGTCCATTTGATAGAATTTAAAATTATTATGACAAGCATAGGAAAGAAACATTCTAATAGATTCTAATCTTGCTACGGGCGCAAAATTTTCATCAAAATCCAGTCCTTCTATTTGAGCATACCCTTTATAGACCAATCTGGATTTATTCCTAACAATTTGTCCTTGCTCATTCATTTTATTCTTAAATACCCATTTGGAGCCAATTACATTCTTATCTACCAATCTAGGAACAAGCTCCCAAGTATTGTTCTTCTCAATTTGGTCCAGTTCCTCGTTCATTGATTGTAACCAATTTACATCTTCACTGGATTCATTGAAGTTCTTGGGTTCCATCATGGATATGAGGGCTATATGTGATTGCTCGGTGTCTCTGATTATCCTTCTCCTAGTTTGAACACCTTTGTCTTTCTCACGAATTATCTTACTTGTAGGATGATTCTTTTGAGTAATTCTAGAGGAAGGATTTGATGTTGTCTACTGATTTGAGTCTGCATGAGTATGTGTATCTTCATCTGACTCTGAGTCTTATTTTTCTGATTCTTGGACCTGTTCATCTTCAACTTCAACTATATCCTCTGTTGTTGATTCAATATTGATCACCTCTCTTACTAGGACTCCTTCATCAAATTTTATGTCAATACAATCAACCAATTTATGCAGCCTCTTATTATAGCATATGTATCCTTTACTATTTGTAGCATACCCTAATAAGATGCCTTCATCATCCTTGACACCATACTTGCCAAGGTTTCATTATTATTCTTTATGTAGCACTTACTCCCAAAGACTTTGAAGTGTTTGATTGTAGCAGGTCTTCCATGCCACAGTTCATAAGGTCTCTTGTCACTGTGTGGTCTGAGGTGAGATTTGTTAAGAATATGGATCGTTGTGTGTATTGCTTCTACCCAGTAGGTTTGACCAATGTTCTTCTCATTCATCATTGACCTGACCATTTGATGAACTGTTCTGTTTTTCCTCTCAACTACTCCATTTTGTTGTGGAGTTCTTGGGATTGTGTATTCTCTTTTGATCCCATGTTTATCACAAAATTCCTTGAAATCACTTGACATAAATTATCCTCCTCTATCTTATCTTAAACCTTTAATCTGTTGCCTATTTGATTCTTAGTTAAAGCCTTAAATATTTTAAATTTCTCAAATGCTTCAGCTTTTTCTTTGAGAAAAGCAACCCAAGTGTGTATGGAGTAATCATCAATGATCAACATGAAGTAGTTTTCCTTCCATGTGCCTTCCTGTCTTGATGGTCCACATAAATCCATATGAACTAATTGGAGTGGTTTCTCTGTTGAAGTAGAGTTCTTGGATTTAAACTATGTTCGGGTTAGCTTTCCTACTTAGTAGGGTTTACACACAGAATCTTATGGCTTTGATATTCTTAGAATATATTTTACTACCTCAAGATTTTTGAGCTTGATTAAGTGGTCAAAGTTTATATGTCCAAGTCTCCTATTCCATAACCAGCTCTCATCATGTTTGCTTAGATGACATTATTCTCTATCTATTTTCAACACATATACCTTATTATTTGTCCTTATGCCTTTAGCCACCACTTGTCCTGAGTTTACAGACTTTATCTTACAATATCTGGAAGTGAACACCACTTCACATCCTCTGTCACACATTTGAATTACACTGAGCAAATTATATTTCAGCCCATCTACAAGAAGAACATCCTGGGATTTTCCTTTACCATTACTCAAACTCACCATCCCTTTACCCTTGATTTTACCTGGTTCATCATTTCCAAAGGTCACATTTCTTATTTTTCCTTTACTTATAGACATAAACTTATTCTTGTCTCCAATCATGTTCTTGGAACATCCACTGTCTCTATACCAGGGGTCTTTTTGTTTCTGAGTTGAAAGTACTAGACCACATTTTTCACTTTCTTACTTTTTCCATGTGCTGGCATTTCTGGCTAAGGGTTTTATCCTTGGATCTACTTTGTAATTCTTCAGATGGAAGTTTGCATATTTTTGGCCGAAGTTATGAAAGTTATAGCATTTGATCTCATTGTTCAATAGGTCAAAGTGATTGGTGCAACTTTGTCTACTCGTTGGTTGTTTAGTTCTATGTTGCAAAGATTTCTTATTTCTTGATTTCCTTAGTTGTGTGACTCTAAACTTAATTTGACAATTCATAATCTTATGACCAAAATTAGAGCAGTAAAAATAGTAACCATGGAAGAAATTTCGGTACTTGAAGGATGGCCTTCTTCTTGGCATTTGTTTCTCCATCTTCTGATATCTTTCTTTTTTATCAGGGATCATCTTGTCTTTATTAGCTTTTGGTGACAGAGTACTCACATGGTCTGATTGTATGTTGACTTGGAACTTGATCATCTTTACTGGCTCTTTGTTTTCTGGTTGTTTGCTGCTTGAACCACTTACATAGCCTAAACCATTCTTCAACAAAGGAGATCTTCATTTTCTCAGAATGTTGTTTAGTTTCGGTGAGGCTTTAATGCTTGGAAAATTTTGGAGATACAATGCTTTAAAATTTTCCATCTCTTTTCTGGTTTTTACTACCTCTTCTTCCAAGGCTTCACATCTTGCCTTCTTCTCTGATAACTTTTGTTTCAAAATTTCCTCTATTTTCTTTGCTTCTTCTAATTCCACTTTTAGTAGAGCAGAGTCTTCATCAGATTTTTTACTGTCTTTCTTGAACTGTATCAACAATTGTTTTTTCTTTCTCTTCTTAAGTATGAGTCAGACAATCTCTTCCAAAGCATTGTTAAGCTCTCCTTCCAAGTAAACCACAACTTCTTCATCATTAANTAACTTTTGTTTCAAAATTTCCTCTATTTTCTTTTCTTCTTCTAATTCCACTTTTAGTAGAGCAGAGTCTTCATCAGATTTTTACTGTCTTTCTTGAACTGTATCAACAATTGTTTTTTCTTTCTCTTCTTAAGTATGAGTCAGACAATCTCTTCCAAAGCATTGTTCAGCTCTCCTTCCAAGTAAACCACAACTTCTTCATCATTAAAATCACTTCCTGTGATTTTAGTATCATCATATTCTTTGGCCATAAGAATGAAAGAATTTACCTTATCTTCACAAGAAGAGTCACTATCTGTGTCTCCTGAAGAGTCATCATTGTTTACACATAAACTTTTCTTTTTACCAAATCTCTTGGATTTGTACTTCTCTTCACCTTTAGAGTTCTGGTCCTTATTCTTGTGTGGACACTTAGATGCCAAGTTGCCTATCTTTCCATAGTTAAAACATTTGAAGTGCAACTTGCCTTGGTACTTGCCTGGTCCTTTCTTTAGTCTTCTCACAAATTTTGATTCAATTTCATCAGGCTCAAAATCCTCATTATTATCTGCTTTAAATGATGATTCTCTAGAGGTGGGTTTATCCTTACTGATCCTCATTTCATAAGAAATTAGAGTTCCTAGAAGTTGATCAATATACAAGGTCTTAAGATCATTCAGTTCTTCTATTGCAAAAACTTTTGGATTAAATCTATTTGGTAGAGATCTTAAGATCTTCTAAACTAAAAATACGTCTTCAATTTTCTCACCAAGACCCTTCATGGAATTCACAAGCTCCTCAACTCTTAAGAAAACATTATTAACTATTTCATCCTCATTCATCTTTAGTTTTTCAAACTGTAATATGTAGGTTTGAATCTTGGCATCCTTTACCTTCTCATTACCTTCATAACTGCTAATGATTTTGTCCCACATTTCTTTGGCAGATTCTAAGTGCATAAATTTTACAAATTCTACTTCTACAATCCCACTCAGAATATAATTCATAGCCTTAGTGTTGAAGCTAAATTCTATCTTATAATCCTTATTAGCTAGTACAACTGGCTTTACATAACCAATCTCTACCACATCCCAAACATCTGCACCTAAATCCATTATGTAGGTTCTCATATTAACTTTCCAGAAGCCAAAGTTTGTTCCATTGAACAGGGGGGCCTTATTGGTTGAAGTTCCTTCATGACTTGTCAAGTTTAAGCTTACTGATCTAAATTTAAATAAAAGGAACCAACTATGATACCAATTGTTGGACAACTGAGAGGGGGGGGGTGTGAATCGGTTATTATTGTGCTTAAACAATTATGCCCATTTTAAACTCTTTACAGGACACTCAATCATAATCACAATAATGTAGGGAAGTAAGCAATAGAATATTCAACATAAATCACACACATGAAATATACAGAGACAAATATTTCTTGAGGAAACCCATAAAGGGAAAAACCTCTTCTTCTTGATATGATAAGTAATCTTTATTTTCTGTACATTATCATTCTTATGAGCACCAACTCCTTTTGAGGCTACCACCTCTATTTTACATGTGGAAACTTGCTAAGAGAACCAAATCTCTGGTTTCTCTAGCACCCACTAGAAGGAAGCACCAACTCCCTGAGTGTTATAGCACCAACTTCCAGTTACATAGGCACCAATCTATATAACAGAGAACAATGGTTCTCCCTTGCACCACCCTACCACCCTAGTTTTTCTGGCTATAACTAGATGGAAGCTACAACTCTCTATGTTCAAGCACCCACTTGAAACTCTGAGGACAATAGTCCTCCCTAGAACCACCCTACCACCNGGTTTCTCTAGCACCCACTAGAAGGAAGCACCAACTCCCTGAGTGTTATAGCACCAACTTCCAGTTACATAGGCACCAATCTATATAACAGAGAACAATGGTTCTCCCTTGCACCACCCTACCACCCTAGTTTTTCTGGCTATAACCAGATGGAAGCTACAACTCTCTATGTTCAAGCACCCACTTGAAACTCTGAGGACAATAGTCCTCCCTAGAACCACCCTACCACCCTGATTATAAAAACTTTTTTACTGAAACTTATTACAATGATACTTTGTTTGTCAAAGGGATTACCAGTCTCATCATTGTTCTGCTATACTTCTCTACTATGTATGAATCAATGTCTTCCTGATCGCATCTTCTTGAGCTTCCTGATCTTCTGCTCTGTCTCTGCATGCGCACCTCAGCTTTCTCTTCCACTCTCAGATATGCATTTTTGTTCTATGTATTTTCTTTTGCACTTTATGCTCTTTGTATTATTTCCATTCTATGCATTATGCCTCTTCTGTGCATTTCATCTCCTTCACACCTCATGCTTCTACCCACATGAATAACTCTCAATAGAAGAAACCATCTCTTCTCTGTTCTGCGTATATTTAACATGCCAATTCCTCTGCGAGATCATACACCTAACTCTTCGTTCTCTCTGGAGATCATGCTGAGTCTTTTCTTCATCAGTGGTCATTATCCTGAGATTCTTTGGCTTCTCTAGCAGTTACAGTCTTCGACACTTTTCCATCTGTCAATTGTCTCTATGATGAGTCTTCATCCTACTGGTAGTTACCTTGAGCCTCTTCAGTTTCTCTAGCGATCACCCTGAAGCTCTTCGAATTATTTGGTGATTATGCTCAGTGTGTTCATCATCAATGGGTGTTATCCTGCAATTCCTTGGCTTCTCTAGAAATCAAAACTCTTCGTCATCTCTAGCAGTTACAACCAATCGTCTTTGGCTTCTTTGGCTTCTAAGCCCCTTTCTTCACGTGACCAGTGGCGGTGACCCAATCGCCTATTCAAAAGGCACTTACCGATCTCGAACTAGTGAGTGCTATCTCTTTTTCACGATATCACCTTGGGCTATGAACTTCATGTGACCACACGATTGCAGGCGCATCCATAGGTGCTTTGAGGGAAACCCTCTTTTTGCCCTGAAATTCACTATGAGCCTCCACATGTCCTTTCTCCAAAACCATGGTTTCAATTGCGACCCACTCATGAAAAATTAATACCCATGCATGTTCTAGCCCTACAATGCGATGGGCCCGTCGATCTTACAATCTTGATGATGATCCTGAAATGAACAGATCAGATCGGACGGTTTATTTTAGGGAAAAAAATCAACGGTCAGATTTGATCCTTACACTCATCGTTTCATTGTTCAATCCAATGGCTAGGACTTAATCAAACATTGAGATGGATGGTTGTTGGAACTTCACCCTTTGGAACTTCATAATTTCAACTTCTCAAACTTACACTATCCTTCCACTATACTATGATCAACAGTTGAGAATACACCCGAAGTGATCTTTCAGATTGAACGACTCATGTTCTTGTTGATGTGGTATGCCACATGTCCTTGTTGAGGTGGTCTGCTGACATGGGTGAGATATGTAGGCAGTCTAGTGGAATGTGGAGGCAGAGCACGGTAGTGGAGTGTGACGTGTAGTGGGTAGTGGTGTGTGACGTTAGAGCATGAAGGTGGTATGTATGAGTGGTTTGCTCGAAATGGGGGTCAGGAGGTAAGTGGTAATGAGCAAGGGGGGTCTAATTTTACATAAAGGTGACACGTATGAGGGTCCCACAAGGAAAGTACCACCAAGTCGGACCCCCCCCCCCACGGTTAAAGGAAAAAATCTCAGGGGGGTCCGATATGCCATGTCAACCGTAGATCTGAGTCCCTGATTCTCGACCACTGATATTAGCGTGCCCTTTACCCAACTTATCCTCTCCTTCCACTTTAGAATGATCTAATGGCTGCGATCTTCTTCAGATGATCTGAGGGTTGAGAACATTTTTCGACTTTCCAGGTCTCTGGACTTAAAAGATTTCAAATCTCAAACTGACATCTTGAAGTGATATTTTTTCCGGAGAGTAACCTCCTCACATATTTATACCCGAAACAAATGACGTTCATTGGATCAGGATGTTAGATCAATGACCTGATCTGTCTGCGATGCATCTCTTCTATCTTATACTATCCTTCCACTTAGAATGATCCAACAGCTGATGGGTACTCGGATGATAAAATCTCAACTCTTTAGCCTCATTTAACTTACCCTTCAATTAATTCGATCTGACGGTCGACGGGTATTCGGGTGATCATGATCTCATATCTCAGCCCTTTCTTATCCTGTCCTTCCACTAATTCAATCCTACGGTCATCGCATTTTCTCTAGATTCGATAGTCAACATTCATTTCAGATTTCAGGCTTCGGGTAATTCAACTTTCAAGCTGCCAATTCTTCCGAAGTGAGATTCCCTGAATGGTAATTTCCTCGCAAATCCACTGAATCTAACGATTGTTGGTATTTTGGATTAGTGATCCAACAACCACTGTCACTCTTCCTCCTGATATTTTGATCTCTCTGACTTAGAATATTTTCTAAGTGTTCACGGGTCTCAAACGTTTCTCCTCCTACGAGTCTATCTCTTGGACCTCGTCTGCAATTCTGCATACTATTTGCCTCTCCTCCTGAGCCTATACTTTTCCTATAAAACATCGATGTTGTTTTTCTTTCCATCATTGAAAAGCACATGCTTTCCTGTAAAACATGCCAACAATCTCCCCCTTTGGCATTGATGGCAACCCTAAAAGGTTGCTGCTTGGACCTCCAACTGTAGCATCTGAACCACTCCTTTTCTCCCCCTTTGACATCAATGTCAAAGAAAACATGCTCCCCTTGAGCTCTGGTAGTAATTTGTGAAGGTATCAGATATTCAACCAATGCATACTCCCCCTGACAAGATGGATGCTCTTAGGTTGATAATGGGGTCACACCCAACTTCTGGCGTAGATACTCAAACTAATCTTTTGCAAGCAGTTTAGTGAATATATCAACAATCTAATATTTGGATGGAATATAATGAAAAGAAACAACAGTGTTGGTCACATGTTCCCTCAAGAAGTGATACTTGATGGGTATATGATTGGTCTTGGAGTGAAATACAGGATTCTTTGACACATGGATTGCACTAGTATTATCACAATGAATTGGGATCGGTGCAGTATAATTTACCTCCAAGTCTACAAGTGTTTGAATCAACCATAATACTTGGGTATAACAAGTGGCAGCTTCAATGTACTCAGCTTCTGTAGTCGATAAGGAAATGGAACCTTGCTTCTTTCTCAACCATGCTACAAGAGAGTCTTCTAAGAATAATGCACCTCCACTCGTGATTTTCCTTTCATCCATGCAGTTATCCCAATCAACATCTGAATAGACTGATACTTGAAAATCCTGATTCCTAGGATACCATAGGCCATAGTTCATTGTTCCTTTCAAATATTTGAATATTCTTTTGATGGCTGTCAAATGACTCTGTTTAGGTGCAGACTGATACCTTCCTACCATTCAAACAACATGCATTATGTTTGGACAAGATGTTGTGATGTACAACAGGTTGCCTATCATAGACCTATATGAACTCTAATCAACATTAGGAGAGTCATCATCCTTGCTTTGCTTGCATCCAGTGACCATAGGTGTGCTCGCAGGTGTAGAATATTCCATTTGGAACCTTTTCAATATTTATCTTAGACATTTCTCATGAGAAAGAAATAGTCCTCCAGACCTCTAAGTAATTTGCGGACCAATAAAAAATGACAGTTCCCCTATCATAGACATTTCAAATTCATACTACATGGAAGAAGAAAACCATTTTACCAGTGAAGCATTATTACTTCCGAAGATGATGTCATCTACATAGACCAATACAATGAGCAAGTGGTACCCAAAAATGAAAATTTAACATCGGATTTTTAGGGTGTGTGGATTGCTCAACAAATGGCGACTTGCTAGGCAAAAGTAGAATCTATGTTCCTCCTTCATGTTCGGTAGATACAAAAGTTGGTGGAGAACGTTACTAGATGTAAATAAAAGCTTCATTTACCCTTGCATTTGAAATTATCAGGTTGATGCTTCCAGGTCTTCCCGTGGGCTTTTTAACCTTCATTCCTCCTTTGTTTCTTGTAACCCTGGCTCATGCCCTTTTTGACAAAAATCTAGTAAAGTATTCACTAGCATGAAGCCTTTAGTTACCTTTAATCACTTTCTACGGTGTTTCTCCGCTACCAGCGAGCATCCATAGCCCCGACGGAGTCACCTCGACATCAAATACCTTGCTCCGCTGCCAGTGAGCGTCTATAGCCCCGACGGAGATATCTACATACCCTCTCTCACTATTCACTCATTTGGTATGGTTAACTTTGATTTCGGGAGAATGCCCTGAGTGAGTGGGAGAGGATGACGTCTGTTTAATTTTAAAAGTGAGATGGTTTAAGGTGAATCTTTGCTAGCTTCATATTTGGGGTTCATGCAGTCTTGTTCAGCTTTCCAACTTTCCCGTAAGGTTTCACCAAACCATCGGGTATACCTTTATGCATTTATCCATAGTTTTTCATCTGTGTGGGTTAGATAGAGGACTCTTCAAAGAAACTGTAGGTTCCTGGGTGCTTCCTTGTGTTGTATGTGAGAAATGAGTTAGGAAAAGAGTTCGTTATGTTTCATGATTTGAGGTCAACCATTGTATTGCTAAACACAACCTTCAAAAGTGCAGAAATCAAATAGAAAAAGAAAATAAAAATAAAAGTAATTTGTAGTCAACCTAGCTGAAACAACTCATGAAATACACATACAAAACATAAAACTCAAAAATGTTTTTTTTTTTNTTCATGATTTGAGGTCAACCATTGTATTCCTAAACACAACCTTCAAAAGTGCAGAAATCAAATAGAAAAAGAAAATAAAAATAAAAGTAATTTGTAGTCAACCTAGCTGAAACAACTCATGAAATACACATACAAAACATAAAACTCAAAAATGTTTTTTTTTTTTTTAATGAAAATATTGTTTTAGGTCTTGGATGTTTACTGGGAGGGAATCAAGTTCCCCCCCTCAGATTATGTAACCGATAATTACCTACCTCAATATTCTCATCCACCTGGAAAGGCCCGAACCATAGATTCTGAAAATTAAAGTGTTTTCCTTTAGGCTCATTTTCTCTATCCCATTTTAGGACCAAGTCCCCTACTTCAAAATCCTTCTCTTTAGCCTTATGCTTGTAAAACCATCTTTTAACAATCTGCTGGTGGGCCATGAAATTTGATTTATCCTTTTCCCTTTCTTCCTCTAGCATGATCAGAGTGTCAATTCTTTGTTGTATGACTGATGAAGGTTGTCCTTCAGAATCTTGGGCTAGTTGAAGAGATGGGAGATAAAGCCCATTTGGGATGATGGCTTCCTACCCATACACCAGAAAGTATGGGGAATTTCGTATGGGTTCCTTGGGTGTGACTCTATCGACCCATAGAGAGTTATGGAGTAAATTATGTCAATTCCTTTGGTTGTCTGCTACCGTCTTCTTTAATATTCTCACTAGGTTCTTATTAGTCGATTCTGCCACCCTAGTTCCCTGTGGATAATAATTCGTAGAGTACCAAATTATGATTCCTTTTTCTAGAGTGAACTCTTTCAATAGTCTGGAAGAAAAATAAGTTGCATTATCATAAACCAGGACAGAAGGGACCCCATAGCTTGTGATCATATATTGTTCTATGAATTGGATTACCACCTTCTCATTTACATGGGTCAGAGGGATGGCCTCTGCCCATTTTGTGAAATAATTGGTGGCGGTAAGTATATACTTATGTTGTTTTGAAGAACTCGGTGTGATTTCTCATATGATATCTAACCCCCGTTTCTCAAAACACCTAGAGATAATCACTGGTTCGAGTGGGACTACCGCTCTCTTCTCCCTTCTAGTGCTTCTTTGACAGGATTTGCAGTTTCTAGTGTAAGTGTGAGCGTCTTTGAACAAGGTGGGCCAATAATAACCAACTCTCAGTATCTTATGAGCGGTAGTGTTTCTTGTGAAATGTCCACCGGCAAGGCCATCATGGAGCTCCTTCATAACTTTGTCTACATATTCACGTTTGGGACATCTCAATAATACCCCATCATAATTAACCTGGAAGAGTACCAAATTTATGAGGTGATATTGTGCATATTTTAACCTGAGAGCTCTCCTTTCCCTAGGCTTGAGATTTTCTAGACAAATCCCATGGTGTAGGAGATAAGTTATATTCCCATACCAAGACTCTTGTCCTTGGGAGACGTATGAAACTTCGCCACACCATAATTCCATTTCATTCTCCCACCCTGGATCTTCATTTAATTGGTCTTGGGCTTCAGCCGCGAGTTTGCATAACCCTTTCCCTTTAACTAGTTTGGCAGGTTTTATGTCTAGATCAAATTCCTGAACTGCCGCCATCTAGTTTCCTCTTCTTTCCCCCATCTCCTGTTGAGTAAATAAATATCGGACTTTTGGGTGAGGCATGATTACTTTGGTGTGATTCTTGAGGATGTAAGATCTGGAATGTTTTACTGCCTCATAAACTACATAAGCATGTTTATCTATGGAAGAATAATTTAGTTCAACTCCTTGGAGGTTAGTGCTCATGAACGACACCAAGGCCTTGTTGTTGTCATCATCCTTTTGATTCAATACCACAGCTAACGATTGGTCGAAGGAGAAGGTATAGAGGAAGAAATATCTATTGAAATTGGGACTTCATAACACGGGGGCTTGAGATATAGCAGTCTTGATGTTTCTAAAAGAATCCTTCCGTTCATCATCCCATTTAAATTCAACATCTTTACGAATCATATTTTTTAAGGGTTTGATAGTTTCCGCAAAATCGAGAGTGAATTTCCTCACGAAATTGATTTGTTCAAAAAAAGACTGCATAGATTTCTTATTGTGGGGAAATGAGAGTTGAGCTATGGCTTTAATCCTTTCTGGGTCTATGCAACTTCCTTCTTGAGATATAATGTGGCCTAGCATCTTACCTTCCTCAATGTTGAAAATAGTTTTCTTAGGATTTAAGGATATATCATATCTCCTACACCTTTCGAAAATATGAGTTAAGTGTTGGATGTGCTCTTCTCTATTCATTGAATACACAGTTATGTAGTCCAGATACACTACCACACACTTGTTGATTAGTCCCCAAAATGCTACGTCCATAGCCCTTTGGAAGATCGCCCCTGAGTTGATTAAACCAAAAGGCATGCATTTATAAGCGAAGGTTCTCTACTTGGTTCGGAAGGTAGTTTTCAAATGATCTTCCTCTGAAACCAGGACTTGGTTGTAACCTGAGATGCCATCGAGTAGAGAGAAGATCTTTGAACAAGAAATGGTCTGCAAGAGTTGCTCCATCAGCGAGACTAGGTAATTGTCCTTTTCTGAAGATCTGTTGAGGTTCCTAAAATATACGCATAATCGGATTTCTCAAGACTTTTTCCTTACAGGAACCAGATTTACTACCCACGTGGAATGCCTAACCTGGAAGATGATTTTGGCATCTAAAAAATTATTTAATTCCTGATACATGAGAGGTTCCAGGGATGGGTGATACTTTTGAAGCTTCTGTTGGAAGGGTTTCACTTCGGGTCTTAACGGGATAGTGTGTTGAATGATGCAGGTATCATAAGTCTTCAGATCTCTATAGGTCCATGCAAATACATATTGATATTGTCTGAAAAGTTTAATATAATCCTTCCTTTCCTCCTTAGATATAGTTGTGTCGAGATTCACATTCTTTAGGTTTTCTTGGGTTCCAAGATTTATAGTTTCATGCAGGGGATAGGAGCTACCGGTCTTTGCATTTTTAGGCCCCTTAAACCATTCCTTCAGGTCAAAAAGATTCTCCAAGTTAGCTATCCCTTTCGATATTGTGTGAGACTTCAATTTGTCAATAGGTTGACCTGTTCAAGATCAGTTCCTACTGATTGTTCCTGGAATGCTTCATCATCAATAGCTAAGTCTTTGAAATTATCTTGGTTAGTCAGAAAGTTGATGATCTGTTCATCCCCTTCAAAGACTTTCCAATTATAAATATTGTTGGGCACCAATGGTTTGTAGATTAGTTCTACAGTGAATCGGGAGGCTTCATAATATTATAGAGGTGGCAACCTTGAAGCAGTTGTGGCCAGAGAATCAGAAAGAATTTTCTTTGCTCTGGGGATCGTTGTAATATTAAAAGCTTCAAAATGCTCTATTAACCTATGCACTTCATGTTGATAATTCTTTAGGTGTGGGGAATAGCAATGTATAGTATTCCTTACTTGTCTAACGATAATCTCTGAGTCTCTAAAGACCTTTAATTCTTTGACGTTTAAGTCTATGGATTTCTTTAACCCTTGTATTAGAGCTTCATACTCAGCGATGTTATTTGTGCATTCAAATTCTAGTCTACAGGACAGGAAATGATGTTTACCTTTTAGATCAATGAGGATGCACCCTGCCCCTGATCCTTCTTGTGATTTATATCCATAAAAATATATGTTCCATATCTGTGAGCTTAAGTTAACCATCCCTTCCTTCTTATTACTTTATTTCCTTCCTATCTTTTGTGCGGCAATTTCCAGCACAGGTTCTTGACAGAAGAGGGTTTCCTCTGTCGATATTAGTGATTTCTCTTGAAAAAACATTTTGGAGTTCTGAGTGAGAGGGACATCAAATGGAAGAGGGGAGAAGTTCCCAAAATAGGAATCGCAGGAATAATTTCCTAGCATGGGGAAATCTATGGATGAGGGTTTGTTCAGGGTTTCTAGATCAGTGACCGTATGTTTTAGGTATCTCTCCCTATCAATTCTAATCATATTCTTGTGTCCCTTCACTGGTAGCCAAAGGTGTGCCCAGTCTGTACTAAAGTACCCATTTAACTTCTCAGACCAATCTCGACTTAGTAATAACCCATAGGCCTCTGGGATGTCTACTACAATGATGTCAATCACTTGCACAAACTTAGGATGTGTCACTATCCTAATCATTACATCTCTAAGTTCCCACATGACTTTGATATAGGTTCTGTCTAGTTGTATTACATGTTTATCACTCTTGAGAGGGACATCATTTAATTTTTTGCAAATAGACAAGGGCATCACGTTGGAATATTCTCCTGAATCTACCAAACAATTGTGGAGGCTCCTGTTGAAGACTTCAAACGTTAAGAGGAATGGTGGGACAAAAGGTTTTCCCTTCTTATCTTCAGAGCATGTATTCACAGTTGGTTTATTTACTAGATCTGTCAAAGTTAGATTTCTTTGTTGTTCATTGCTTTCCATGGGGTTTTCTACTAATTTCTAATCTTGTAACAAGAAATAATTTTGTTGAAGGATTCTACATTTGTCCATGACCGATATATTAGCCTTCAACTTCTTCAGATCATCAACTATGTTGTACTCTAGTTTGGGTGATTCTCGGGTATGGTTGCTAATAGGGTTCTTATGAGGAGAAAAAGGTTATTTCGAGTGATCAAGAGTTGACATTTCCCCTGATGTTTGAGTGGTAGTGGGGTCCTTTGAGACAGGAGGACCTTTACTTCTAGTTTTCACAACCAAGACCTCTACGGGTGGTTCTTGAACCTGAAATAGGTCGTCGGAAGGAATAATTAGGTCAATATCCCATATCAACATGGTTGTATCTTATTGTGGGTCAATATCTTCTTGGTCAACAACATTCATAACTGAACTACTTGGTTGATCGGTTAGGGAAACCTCATCTAAAAACCGGTTGGCCATCAAATTCATGGCATGCATTTGAGAATTGTCTCTTTTAGAGTGGTTTTCCTGGTGATAAGTACATAAAGAATCAGATGTGACATTCCCTAGATCGATATTCAAGTTATATGGGGGAGGTTCAATTACTTTGAACGATGAGTTTATTTTAAAGAAATACTTATTGGGAATTTGGCCTTGGTTTCCTTCCCCTGTGTTTCTCTTCATGTCTATGATCTTATTTGATAATTTCTTAACCATGCGTTGTAGATCTTCTATGTCTCCATTATCCTTGTCAGGAGTCTGTTATGCTTGCTTCCCTGGAGCTCTATTCAGAAGGAGTCCTCTATTGGGAGGAGGTTGGACTTATTTCTTAAATAATGGTACCTAGCCTTCTTTACACCCTTTCATCTAGAATTCTATCGTTTTAGCTTCTTCAAAATTCTCAGCTAAGGTTCATTTGGAAGCCCTCTTCACAAACATGGAAATAGAATCTAGGAGCGTATTAGCATATACTTTGATTTGCAACTCCTAAGTTGGTTTAGCTTCGGGTTGGAATTTTTTTAAGATGGTTGTGAATCTATGATTGAAATCTTTAACCGTCTCTTTTGAACTCATGGTGGCTGGGAACAGTTCAGCCATCAGAGCTCCTGTAGTGGTTTCTTCCGCAAATTTATCTAAAAAATATTTTTGAAACTTTGTTCAGCTAGTTATGGATCCTACGGGTAGGTTAAAATACCATGTGGAGTCTGAGTTCTCAAAAGTGTAGGGGAACATCCTACAAACTATGTTTTCATGCTGGACGTTCATAAGTCTGATTGCTATTATAAATTTCTTGATATGATCTTCAGAAAATCCCAAGGTTTCTAGGTTGAACTTAAGAAGTAACTTATCTGGATGTTAGGGAAGGTTATGGACTGGTCCTAGGAGAGCCAAATCATCTTTGGCCAACCAGGGTTAATTATTCAATGGTGGTTTCCCCCTTTCTTCATTATGGTCATTGTTTCCTTCCATATCTTCAGATTCTGAGTTAATCTCCTCCTCTTCCAAAAAATCATCTAGTTCAGAGATGTCATCGGCTGGTGTTTCAGGTATTAGATCAAGAGGATATTGGATTTTGGTGATTGAGAAATCTGTTAAGTCTTCTACCATGTGCACAAAAACCTCGTCGGGAGTATTAACCACTGGTCTGCTTTGTTTTTTTCTTCGAGGAAGTATCAGAGCTAAGGAAAACGCACTGATCTGTCAGGCGTATTCTTTTGTGATCCTTTTGAATTAACTTAATTCCTCATGAGGAAGAGCATAAGGTATTTCAGGGTGCAAAGGATCTTCCTCAGGTTGGGGTGAGTTACTCGTTTCAGGAGTACTCAGCATGTGTGGATTATCTTGGGAATGACTAGCCATGCATGTGGGATGTTTTGAATCTATAGGTTGTTTGAAATACTATGTGAAATATGTATTCAACCATTCATTCTTTAGGCCCTCCTTCTAGCGCCAATTTTGTTGATGTGTCCTACATCCCTTTAGTTCAAAAGTAGGAACCAAACACGCCACCGAGGCCCAATTAGACTCTGTAGCATTTAATAGTGGAACGGTTCTCCGGATCTTACGATCCGACCAATTAATCGATGGGATTTATGTTTTTCTTGTGAAGGCATCTCCTTCTATTTGGACTTTCTCTTTTTGTATTTTCTCTTAGGTGGGACCGATATAACATGTAAGCTAGTATAAACCAACTTGGAAACAAAATAGGATTAATTTTAACTACTGGAGAAGAGGCTGAGCTTGGGATAACCCACTAATCAAGCATGCAGACGACAATTTTATACCACAGGCCTAGTAATAATACGTTAACCATGTGAGCATCCAATTACTGTCTGAGATACTAATTATAAAAAAGAAAACACATATGTGATAAGATAATGGCAAGAAAAATAATTCACCTCCACTAATCATCCATCACATGATAACAGAACGATTCATCTTCATCATTAAAGTAAAGAACAACAAAACATTGCACCAGATAACTTGACAATAGATTAAATAGCTCTTACTCATTACAGAATCCTTCATGAAATGAGATAGGAAATAGTTCTTCTCCATGTCCAATCACACATGCATTTGATGAAAATAACTTTGTCTTTAGTCCAGAAAGACTTCTCTATTAACAGTAGCTCGGAAATATTTCTTGACAACCAAAAAGAAAGAGTTTCTTGCAACAACCATCGACCTCTAACTAATTGGTCGATGTTCTTATTTATAACATAAAATTCAACTAAAAATAATGACTAAGTGTAGATAACTAAACAAAAATCTCCACGTGGCATTCTCTTCTAACAGTTTTCCAAACAGTCAACTCAAGATATCACTCGAAAGGGTGACTTTTCTCATATTCCGACCAACTGATGAATAGCTCTTCGTAGGCATGGGCGCATGGAAATATTTGTTGTTACATTGGAGCCATGTAAATTCCTCTGATATCCACTGCATGCACCCAATACTTGACCAGACTGGTGTTTAAATGTTGTAGCACAGTTTGAGCTCTGCTCGAATGTTCCATAAATCGTTGCACTTGTCCCAACACTATGTCGGTCACTTTTGCTAGCTCTTCGGCCCATAATGAATCTTGCTTGGTGTGCAATTTGACTATGTCGCGCAAGTCGACGAAGTCGTTGGGTGTGCCCAACTCGGGGAGTCTGATATTCTTCATCTCTTTGTTGATTTTACCCCAACATTTCTTGCATTTGGCCACTGCTCTTGAATTTCCTGATGTGGTTCCTGAGACATTTTATCCCAATACTCGGTTGATTGCTTCATGTGATCAAGACTGATTTTTCTCAATATCTGGATGTCGTGTTCTTCTTTATCTCGGCCTTGTTGGACTTCATCAATGTATTTGATTCTCTCTATGGATTATTGTGCCCTTTCATACCACCACTCCATATCCTTGCACATCGCGAGTGCCATGAGAGAGTCTTCTTGGAGCTTGACTATATTCACAGTAAAAAGGTATCACTCGTTTGAAAACTTGTTGTAAGCCTCTTTGAACTCACTTCTCAGGTATTCCATGGCCCAAGTGGTCTCCTGATAATACTTAGACAGGTGGCACAAATGTTCCAGTTATTTAAGGGTGGTGGCCAGCGCTTTTTCATCCCTTTTTGCCCTGTCTAGGGTGGCGTCCGAGATCTCTCTCCCTACATCGATAAGTTCGGATGTTCTGGTGTTTTCTGTGTTTATCAACTCTTCCTCTATAGTGGTGAGGATGGAGAGGTCCAATGTAATCCTCCTTTTCTTGGTGGTCTTTTGGAAAATAACTTTTTTTCTTTCAATCATAAGCGATCTCATATATATCGGCTACTTCGTCCACAGGTTCAGGAATCTGCTGATCACCCCATGTGAGTGTGTTTCCCAGACTTCTCGTGGTGTATATTTTTTCAAGATCGGGTTCTTGAATTGCATCATTGCACTCTGAAGGCCTGACATCTACTTGTCGCTTATCAGGGATATTAGTATCAAGCGAAATAGAGGCATCGGGAGTAGAATCGATACTTACTTGTGCATCGACCATTGAAACACCGATTTCCTTTTTTAGGGATCCTTCCTTTGGCTCATCCAGTTTTGACTTGTCCTCGGAATTGTCTTCTCGGGTCTCTCGCACATCGAGATTTTCCATGTTGAGGCCACTCTCGGCTTCTTTTTCCTTTTGTGGGACCTCTTAGGTTTGGACCCTGGGAGGAGAAGAAGTCTTCTCAGGTCCCTTTTCTTCTTGGACACACATAGGGGTCTCGAGAGATACCTCTAGGCTCTCATTATCATCATATATATTAATTATCTCATGGAGGGGGTCCGATGCACTTGTTTCTACAAATACCTCGGCTGCCTCCAACTACGTTGTGATGTCTATCGGTGATCCGGATGGAAACATTAGGGTTTCAGGGTCACCTGACCCATTGATGTTATGTTGACAAGTGAAATTGACTGTCTGTCAACTGGAAGAGTGGAACCAGTCCGGGGTTGTCTAATAACCCAAGCCATCTTGGATGAACCACCCTGACGGGTTTAGTGGCTCCGTTAGCCGATCTAAAGTACTAAAAAAAAAAAAAAAAACTATTCTAAACTAACTAATCTAACTAAAACTAACTATTAAACAAACTAATCTAATCTAACTAAAAATAAATAAAACAAACTAATAAACTAAACTAACTATTATATACAATCTACTAACTGATACTATACTAACTCTAACTAATTAAATATCTAACTACCAACGAAAATATAACTTATTCACAAAATGTACAATATCTACAATTTGCAGATTTGAATAAAACTTGAAAAACTCATTTGCATTCTTCCCTAAGACAGAGAAAGATATTTTTTGTTGATTTTATAATTTTATGAACAAGAAATAAAACAAAAGCTAACTAAACTAAACAACTAATATACTAATTCTAACTACAAATCTAACTAACATATATCTAACTAAACTACAAATATTATACTAACAAATTAATCAAACTGTTAAGTACCTATACCAGATACTATATTATTAAATAAGGCCCACTATGGTAGTTAGATATAATAAATGTAAGAGGACTTCTTAGAAGGTTCTACTTCTAGAATATTCCTCCTCTAGAATGTTCTTAGGTGATGGTAGCACTATATAAAGGGGCTCAAGTAATGTAATGAGACATGAAGAGAAGTATTTTGTTTGGAGCGGTAGCTCAAGAGGAGGAAGCCCCCTCGAAGAGGCAAGTGAACAGGAGAGGATCCCTTCCATAATAGGATCCATTCTATGGTGTTGCCCTACCTCAAGGGTTTGATATAATAAAGTGTGGTTTCTTATATCTTATTTTGTGCATATATTGTGTATTTAGTAATTGTGTTGATTATATCTTCAGATCTGGTATAGGTACTTAACAAGTGGTATCAGAGCACTTTCCTTGGCCGGAGTTGTGGGCAAATATTTTTATTTTTGCAGATTTTTTTTTCGGAGCAGAAAAAAGAGGGCCGCGACATTCTCGAAATTTTTGGTACATTTATGTGCAAAATTTTCAGAAAGGGGTTGTATATCTGGGTTCCTCTCAGAAAAATACCCAATTTGAAAAAAAAAATCATCCAAAACGGAGTCTGGAAGGTCAAGATATTGAGGTTTTAAAATCGGTAAATTTTCAGGGTTTTTTCTGCGGACGGCGGCGCGATTTGTTTTTATTTTTGTAGAAGTTGGAGGCAGAATTTTTCCAAGAAAGTTACAGATCTGAGTTCCTCTCACAATTTCACCCAATTTCAAAAAAAAATTCAGCCGAAACGGAGTCCGAGAAGTGAAGTTATGAGCATTTTAACTTCAACAGTTTTTTAGGGTTTTTCCAGAAAAAGCCGCGATTTTCTGCCGAAACTTCTTGGGTTTATTTTTT